>JAZGTJ010002636.1:0-27261 GCA_036877575.1 Botia almorhae
TTTTTTGTAATAGCCAATAGCCTAAAGCTTGCCGTTCTTGAGGCCAGCCCTGTATCTATTGTTCAGGTCCCCACAGAAAAAGAAACATTATTCAAGTCTTTTTCAGGCCACAGACAGAAACACAGTAATTATCGTGGGCTCTGGGCTAAACCTGCGACCTCCCCTCCAGTTCTCCTCCGCTCCCCCTCGCTACCCTTTCTGAGAGCTCATTGTCTTGGCTTGTTTAAAGAAAGGGTTCGTTAATGAAGGAGGAGGGGATATGGGCTAATGGGCTCAAATAAGTTCCTCTCTGAGATATTGTTTGGGATAATGGCAGTATGAGCCCCAGCTGTAAACTTGTGGGCGCCATATTGTGCATGACCTACATAGACCTCATCTGAACCTGTGCTGAATGCTTATCTGCCCCAGAAAACTCAGTGTTTCCCTCCCCCTTCGTTCTCTTTTTTGTTTTGTTCTGTGAGTCAATTAAGAGAGTCAGCAATTGGACAGGACGTGGTAAGTGACATGCAGAGAGGGAGGAGAGAACGTGAGGGCTTCTTTTCAAATGGGACAGGGCAATCAGTTTTGAAATGGTAAAGTGCTACGTTTGACAAATGGCAATTATTAAAAAATAAAAATACTAGTTAACTTAGCTGAGTGCTCCTACATTTATCTTTATTAAATAATTACGCAGAAACTTTTGTAAACTTTGTGATTCATTAATGCGTTTTCATTTGTGCTTGTTTTCTTTGTTGCGTTTCCTTTGTGTCACATATTAGAGGTTTACAGTTGTTGGTCTAACTTATTTTAATTTATTAACAGCCATATTTTTATAATAATACTGGCTTTGTCATAATTAACAGTAGCGTTATAGGGCAACATTTAAGTCATCATACCTGTATTGATGTGGTATTTTTACAGAATGTGTTTAATTCACAAAGCAAGTAAGAAAGTTAACTGACAGGCAGTCTGTTCTATTTCTTTTATAACTGGTCTGGGTAACAAAGAATGCTTCATGTTATACAAAAGGTGGTTATTTTGGTTTGAACAATGTAGTCTGTGTCTTCATCAAAGTTTACTAGAACTGTATAGATGCGCACTCCATCATGATCTATCACGTCAGCACAAACTACAGCACAGGGAATTGATCATCACTATGAAAAACCAAGCATGAGCCACAACACAACTATTCCTTTATCTCTTTGAAATTTATCCACATATCAGTCTCCCATCTCTGTCTTGCTCATATCTTGACCCACGCATCTCTCCTTTTCCCTGTTTGTGTTTTCTCTGTCTATTTGGGTTCTGTGCTCCAGCGTTGATGACTAAATTATGATTGGACGTAAGGATAGCAGGGCTTTCATCTGCCCAGCGTTGTTCCACGCTTTCCTCTCCAACACAAAGGGGCCCTCTACCTCTACTCGGCCTGCTTTTGAAGAGTAGAGTGGCTGTGCGTCCCCATGGAAACAACTGCGTTCGCTACACGGGTAAGGCAGGTCTCAGTGAGAGACAGAGAAGAACAACATCAAGCTTTATCTCAAACATTCATTTGTTTATTCTTTTTCAATTTCAGTTTGTGTCTGATGGTTCAGAATATTCAAGCATGCAGATAATTAAAAATATACGCATTGTCCAACCAAGCCACCTATAGTGTTTACAGGTGGATCAATACATTTGTTTTTGTATGCAAACATTGGTAACACTTATGTGTTATGTCTTATGTGTAATAATGTCTCATTCTTTAATATTAGTCAGTGTATTAGCTAACTAGCAATGAGCAACATATCTTTACAGCATCTATTAGTCCTTGTTAATGTTCCTTAATAGAAATACATCTATTCATTGTTTGTTTATGTACTTCATTGTACATTAACTAATGTTAACAGATGCAACATTTGATTCTAAATACATATTAGCAAATGTTGAAATGATCATTTACTGAGATATATAAATGCAGTATTTTTGTTCAGTATCAGTTCATGGTAACTAATGAAGTTAATAAATGTCAACAAATGGAAAGTCAAATCAAATATCTATAATCAAATATCTGTCCATTGGCAAACGCACTTTCTGCATTTTTTACCACTTATATTTTTCACACAGTCGAAGGGGCGGCTATACTTTCATTCAAAAGATCTGATCGGGTTTGCATTACAGTGGCCATCAAGGTAGTCCAGTGACCTCAGTCCATGTTTGACGTCATTAACATCGGAATCACCACCTTATTTCCATTTTATATTCATAACACTTTACTTCCTGTGGCATAATAGTAATCTTTACACTAACAAAGCCCTGAATGAGTCTCCTTTCACACAGAGAGAATCCAATTATCAGGGCACAATAGTGACCGTCCGAGGGATGCTCTCTCTCTCTCTCTCTCTCTCTCTCCTACCGAATGTTCTTTCCCCCATCCTCACTTTCCCTGGAGAAACCATTGTCACAGATATCTAATAAAGTCAAGGGCACTTGCCATAGAATGTGGAGGTATAGCAATATTGCTGTGCTCAGGCTAAACTCCATTTTGTTTCCATTCAGAGAGTTTGATGGACAGAGCTGGTAGAAGTCACATCCTATAGAGTTTACATTACAGTTACAGTGCTGTGACAAATGAAACACGTTTTATTATGTTCCCAAGGTGTTTGAAATAGTTTCTAAATGATATAATACAGTTTACTACAGTTTCCTGTAGCTCAAATGCATCGCAAATGTCATGGGCTCTGTTTCCAGGCAACACACATACTGGCATACTGATTAAAATGTATAAGTAGAATTTTAAAGTTGCTCTGAAAGCGTCTGCCAAATGCATAAATGTAGTTTATTTCTTCCTTTAAAGCTGCAATCCGTAACTTTTTTCAGTTAAAAATGCACAAAAATCAATTATTAAGCAAGTAGACGACAGATTAGTTGAACACGATCTCCTAACCTAACGTAAGTTTATAATGATAACATATAGTTGGAGCGGCACCCTGCCATTTTAAAAGAGATGGCGGTAGAGAGGCAAAAACGACGAATTATACCAAAATGTTCTATGTAATTAAATGTAACGTTATTAAATTGTAATTTACAGTTATTAACAGTTAAAATACTTTTAAAAACACACAAACAACTGTTTAGAAAATCTATGTAGGTCTTGCAATAGTAAAATGACAGGCTCTGCACGTCAAGCTGTAAATCTTTGTCATTGTGCTTCCATCTGCTGGAAGAAATATGTCATGAGCAATTCTCGGTACCGTCTTAACTGTTCAGCTGATGTAAATAGATAAAATACACCACAAATGCATCTGTTTTATTCTTATTTTATATTTTAATTTCTAATGAAGTTTAAAACATAATAACGGATGCATACCATGTATCTACACTATGCAAGCAGGGGACATCAGGGATACTATAAGCTGTATGTTTTGCAGTTTTATATTTTAGTTTGAAATCTTGTTGGCTGTACGCCACTAAATCTTAACCTGTCTAATTCTGTCCTCCAAACCATTTTCCGGGGTAATAAAATGAATATAATAAAACTACATAATAAAAGTGGATCTTATCCGAAAAGCTTTACTGTGTTCTCTGGACAAAGGTGCATTTTATTAAAACTATACTATGTGTAATTCATTATTTGTAGGGCAAAACCAACCTACTACTCTATACAGTGCGACAACATGACCTATTAAAGGTCAACTTGTGTTAAACTCCAGTTTATTCAACCGTGTAGTGTTAGCAGTTTAATCATTCACGTGGATTATTATGTGACATTATTTAACACTTTTATCTAATGTATTATTTATATTGACACAGTCATGATATAGTTAATAAACTATGTTTGATTAATTTAAGCAATGACACTTACATACTCCTCTTGAAAGACTTTATTAGGGTGATAATGACACAAGACCTGATCACAAGCACACAGACTGAGGAAATGACAATCACAGAACAATGTTAACGCTGCAATTAACCAATTAGCAAATCGATGACAGACAGTAACATTGAGTGTTTTATTCAAAATAATAAGGAATGTCCACCGATTGTAACTACAGGCATTTTAGGTAAAAGCAGGCATTCACTAGCAAGTTTACACTGTTAAGACCTAATCTCACTATTCTTGGGACAGGCTTCAAGAGTGACTGAAGACAAGACTCCGACACACAGACTGATAAGGCAACATGTGTTTAAGTACCTAACAGGCAGGACTCTGCACTAAAAACACAAACAACAGATTTATGCACTACAAGATTCTAACACAATAAAAGTTGCAATGTTAAAATGGCCGTTTTCTACATGTGACACTTCCTTCATGAATGCAAATGCACATTTCCAATGTGTCTAAGAGCATAATGAAGATAGTTTCTTCCATTTAAAAAGGCACTTTCATGTTCTCCAGCTGAAAGTGCCTTGCTCCCCCTACTGGTTATAGTGGTACGGTCCTTAACTTCTGTCTTTGGTCACAGTTAGACAGTGGATGAGACTTGTCTGTGGCTTGCTGTGGGTCGAGGGTTGCGAGTCAGTGTGTGCGCCTGTCAGTGAACGCCGCGTCAGTAACGCCCGGCAGCTTTACAGTTTGGGTTGGCTTGACAACTTGATCTTCAGATTCTCAGCCAGTTTGTCTAAAAACTCAAAGGTGTTGAGGTAATCCGAGCGTGTGACGCTGATGAAGAATAAACAAAGGAAGACCAATGTCAGCCCTTTGTGTCTTAATACTTTAAAAGGAGTGTTCCATGCATACTTCATATAAATATGACAAACAAAAAATGATTAACTTCATTTATCATATAAATCATCTTTATCATCTTTACTATCAATTTTTCCACAAATTTTTAAGGGTGAAAAAAATGTGTAAGATTGTTGACCCACATAAATTAAAGCATTTTTAATTCTGATAAATGTTCCCAATTTGGCTCACTTACCAATGAAAACAACAGGTTACAGAGTAACTAGTGCACTACTGTGTTTCATGCAATTTTATGGTTTTAGCATTAATTCATGTCATCTACCATTACTCCCCTATGACTCATTGTATCCACAATTCTAACATCAGTCTAGTTAACAAATTATAAATAAATTCCAATAAATCTCATGACTTAGAGCCACTGAGCTGATGAAAAGCAGATAATAGTCTTACCTAGACATGCCCTTAATGCAGATGGCCAAATCCTTGGTCATGAAACCAGCTTCGATGGTCTCAATACAAACAGCCTCCAGTGCCTCTGCAAACACCCGCAGCTCTGCGTTCTTATCTAGCTCTGCTCGGTGCAGCAGCCCTCTTGTCCAGGCAAAGATAGAGGCTGATAAGAATGACAATAGGGTGTATGAAGATTGAATGAATGCACTGAAATGGGTTTACAGATGCACATTTAACCTTCCAAATGTGATGCATTTCCAATTTAAACTTTGACTCTATTTGATCCACTGGGATAAGACCTGTTTCCACTGGGATAAGACCGACTGGATCATGAATATTTGGCTGATATTACTGGTTGATATTTTTACCCAGCCTAGTTTTTTTTGCTTGTTTATTTATGAACAAGAGTGGTAGAAAATATGATATTCTTGTATGTGCATGTACAATAAACAGAACTGCAGGTGCGCTGTCCTCACCGATGGGGTTGGTGGAGGTCTCTTTGCCCTGCTGGTGCATACGATAATGCCTCGTGACGGTGCCATGGGCGGCCTCGGCTTCTACTGTACGCCCATCCGGACATATAAGCACGCTGGTCATCATTCCTAATGATCCATAACCTAGAATAAAGACCAAAAGGGTTTTTCTACTACACATTTCATAATTAATTTATATAAATTTAAATTCTGCAATAAGTCCACAAAACCTTTTAAAATGAAATTCATGGGAGCAACACCTAAATATACTGTGTGCATTTGTCATTTTTGGTACATGATTTTCTAAATTGTTAATATCTAACAATTCATGAAGCTTTCTCTTTCATATAATGGTGTGGATTGTTTTGGTGCAAAGAATGTTAGTGTAACTCACCCTGAGCTACAGAGTCTGACTGCACGTCTCCATCATAGTTCTTGCAAGCCCAGATAAAGCCTCCCTCAGACTTCATGGCCTGAGCCACCATATCATCAATCAACCGATGCTCATACCAGATGCCTTTAGCCTCATACTGAGCCTTGTAATCTCTGACACACACACAGAGACACACACACACAGAGACACACACACACACAGAGACACACACACACACAGAGACACACACACACACAGAGACACACACACACACACACACACACACACACACACACAGACACACAGAGACACACAGAGACACACAGAGACACACAGAGACACACAGAGACACACAGAGACACACAGACAATCTGTATTAAACTTATGCTCCACTTGCAAGGGCAAACAAAAATGTATAAATGTCTCTTTTAGACTCACTTGTCATAGATCTCCTGGAAGATGTCTTTGAAGCGACCATCATATTTCTTCAGAATTGTGTTCTTGGTGCTGAGGTACATCGGCCAGCCTTTGTTTAAGCCCATCTGGAAAGAGCTGTGAGCAAAGTCCCGGATTGATTTATCTGTGTTGTACATCCCTAGAGCGACTCCACCAGTTCCTGTGATGACATAAAATACTGTGTCATGCTTACTGTAGTTTGGTTTCAAGCCATTATATTTAGAAAGAAATCGCAATCTAATTATATCATTAAACATTAAAAGACCAACAGGTCCAACCAAACAGAAGACTTTTGTGAATACTCAGTGACACTATATATTAAAGGGTTAGTTCGTGATTTGTGTTTCACAGAAAAAGTGATACAGATTAAAAACAACATAAGGGTGAGTATATGACGGCATTTTAATTTTGGGGTGAACTATCCCTTTAAAAGCTAAAGGTCTGCTAACATATTTATCAGTTAACCACATGTGCAAGATCAACCAGAAATTGAGAAATATGATCCATGGGGCCAATCAAAATAAAGAGCATCCCAACAAAAATCTTTAAAGCAAACACTAACGAAATTACAATTGTGTAAATGAAGCAGACCTTGGGCAATGTTAATCAGCTCATATGGCCTCATACTGTGGTTCATACTGTAATACTGGAATGACAAACTAAATGTTCCAACAAGTGACAGTCTACAGTAATGACATTATCATAGTGTGATATTAAGCCACCGTTGATCTATAAAAGTTTGCTTATGGATGACTGTGCAGCACATTTCAGACACAAATATATATTCATTACAATTTCATCATTACAAGAACACCTTCATCACTGCAAACATTATTAAGTAATATCACAGTTTTGCTATGTAAGATACCTTCAAAGTCATGGACGACGAACTTGAGTGGCTCTCCTCCATTCTTGGGGGTGTATGTCATTTCCACCGTTCCAGGACCAGGAACAACAAAATCTGTGGCCTTGTACTGTAGCAGTGAAGGGGACAGGTTATCACAGGAGACTAACCCTATCATAACTACCCATAAGCAAACAGCAATACGTAAGCACCACTAACAACAAGATTAGGATTAATTTTAAACTAGAGATTAGGTTCTAAATGGATCCTCTAATGGGTGGCAATGAGAGCTCCGCACCTGATCTCCGTGTGCGTGTCTGCCGATGATAATGGGCTTGATCCAGCCTGGAACCAAGCGGGGAATGTTTTTGCAGATAATAGCTTCCCGGAACACAGTGCCACCCAGGATGTTCCGGATTGTTCCGTTGGGAGAGCGCCACATCTGCTTGAGCTTGAACTCCTCCACACGCTTCTCATCAGGCGTGATGGTGGCGCACTTGATGCCGACGTTATAGCGCCTCACGGCCTCTGCCGCCTCCACTGTCACCTTGTCATCGGTGACATCACGGTTCTCCATTCCCAGGTCATAGCTGTGCCACAGAGAAAATACAGAGTCCTGCTTTAACAGCTTTGCTGCTATAATAAACTATTCAATCATGGGTCTATTAAAAACATGTTTTGTGTTTTAGTTCCAGCGAAACAAAGACTAACTTAATTGCATGTAAAATAAAACTGTGGGGTATACGCCATCTATTTTTGTAAAAACTATTCTATTTTTTGACGTCTTTAAAAAAAAAATCACAGTTAAATTGGTACTGCAATTAAATTGGTACTGTATCACTTAGCACTTAGTCAGACTGAGGCGTCTTACGGCATATTCAAAATGGGGTCAATGGGAAACTAGTGCCATGGTAATGTAGGACAAAGACATAGTGTTCCAGTGAACAGACATTCAACGACACTTCGTTTAAAACAGACAGAATCACGGTATTGTTAAGGATCATATTCACACTACCAATCTGTAGAAATCTTCAGAATGAATCTAAATATGGTAAAACGTAAAATTATACTATGAAAACGTAAACAAAAATGGGATCTCTCAAATTTTACAGATGTTTTATGAATGTTGACATTCAGCAGAAATCTACTGTGAAAAATTAAATTGGCCACACTGATTTAAATTGTACTTATTTTTTAGGCCACATTCAGCAGTACTCTCAGCAGCTCTTTTAAAAGAACCGGCAAACAAAAGACCTCGTCTGTTTTGTGTATGCGTGACTGAACTGATGAACACATTCTCACAGACACTTTAAACTACCACTGAAGCATAAGACACCCTTCACACACATAATATAGAGAACCTAATTTAAGACAGAACACAGGCCTGCCAGTGAGTGTGGAACTCTTACATACTTTCTTTGTTTCCAGTTTCCTGGTTATGTTGAACATTTTGTGACCTTTGACCCATTTCTTCTCCCACTTCCTAGAGTAGGACAATAATGCAATAATGTTTCTGGACTGTTTAATATAAAAGTAACTAATGTACACATATATAATAGATGCCTGTGGACCATTGGGTCTTGACCCTCAACTTTAAACCTAAGACTAAAGGCCCAAAATAAGAAATGTTGTTCAAAATGTTCAAAATAAGAAATCTTTGTGAGAACACTAGAACATGTAAACAATTTGACTTAAAAAAATTGCACTGAACTGTGCTTAGATAAATTGTATAACATTGGTTCCCTTATAGACTGCAGCATGACAAGTCAAGGCCAGTGTTACAGCTTCTCAATCAATCAACCAGGGGGAGGAGTCAATTCTTGGAATTTAAGGAGGATTGGCTGAATGTCACATGACTCTTCCATAAAACATCTTATGTTTGCATAAAGCTTAAATTGAACATGCACGTTTAGCACACATATCAATCATACACAGAGCACATACAAACTAAACTACAAACTAAGAGCCTGTGACGAATAGGAAGCGTAACAGAAACAAAAACATTAATGACAGGTATACACGCACTAATAATTTAATGATTCCACATACAGAGCTGTAGAGGTTTTAGAAACTAAGTACAAAGTTCTGTGGAAAGTGACTGAATGAATGGACATCAGAGGATCCTCCCCTTAGATGACGACACCTTGTTCGCTAGCACACTGATAATATTCTTATCAGACTGATAAGGCTTTGGTTTACTAGTCAGGTCAGGTTCATGTACAAATACAGTAAATATTCATTCTAATCGGGCCCTTATAGTTAAAGAACCAGTTAAATAGGTTACATTAGTTAAATATAATGAAATAAACGCAAAGTTCAGATGTCGACAATTCCTGATGATTCGAAACTCGGGGAGGTCAAAGAAAAGGGATATTATGCAACAACATCTCTAACTTTCTCCTGCGGGATGATAACGCTTCTCTTTGGCCTTGCGAATTACCACATTGTGTCAAAAAACGAAGAAATCTGGATTGCCTAACAGGAAACATCATTAGTACTACTCAAACTTTGGTTAACGGTCTCTAAGGGACAACTAATTGGCACTGAAGTGGCAATAGTCCAGATTTAAAAGCGGGATGTGATTAAAGTTAATCACAAGGGAAATCAAATAAAATGAGAGAAATACTCGCCTGCTGTGAGTGTCACACACACACACACACACACACACACACACACACACACACACACAGATAATCTCACCTGTGTAGGTCGAGCTCCAGGTAAGGGAAGATGAGTTTCTCTTTAATGAGCTCCCATATTACCCTGGTCATTTCATCTCCTTGCATCTCAACCACAGGACCAGCTTTGATCTTCTGAGACATTTTGAAACCTGCAAGTTTGATAATGGTTAGATGTGCACCTACAGTCCTGCTAGTACTACCTCCTAAAAAAATGAATAGATCCCATTGATATAATAAAGTTGCCCAACCAGTGACTCAGCATTTTTTCCCCCCATTAAACCCGTTTTAACTGACAGCACTTGCGGACAAGAAGTTCCTGATGCAGCTTAAAAAATTGAGTTAAAAATGTGTTAAAATTGCTTTATAACATAGGCATGAATACTTCTGTACATGCTTCATAGCAATATTATTTTTCATGCACATGTACATTTATGCATTTGGCAGACACTTTTATGCAAAGCGACTTACATTGCATTATACTATACATTGATTCTGAGTATGTGCAATTCCTGGGATCGAACCCATGATCTTGGCGTTGTTAACACCATGCTCTAACCACTGAGCTACATGTGCCATAAGATTGGTAATACCATGCCAATCTTGTAGTATTTTACCAAAGTAATTATCACAGTACACAGATAAAATTATTATTAAGCAGCATGAGGTATAAACGTGCAAGTATTAGCTAACACCATCTGATACCGTAATTACATTATGATACCAGAAAGAAACTTTAAAGAAAGAGATTGCAACTATAATGCAACAGCACCTGACAGACAGACGACCATTGTGTAATATGACACCGGCCTTTATTCGCCGTAAGCAACCATGTATTTTTGGTCTTTATGTTATGCGTATAACTATTTGTTTTGCGGTACGTCTTATTTTTTCTTTACTGTCGGTCAGATTATAATCAGTAAACAAGACAACAATCACTTACATATTATAAAATAAGGTATACCATTTGTTGAACGAATTATAGTACGTATTATAAGTATTACGTAACAAAGCATTTAGGGCAAAGGTCAAATACAGTGCGCGTAACACTAATTTACACCCATAACTTTATTATTTGATACAGAGTTTTTTTTAACGAAGCTTTAGACCACAAGGTGATATGAATTATTACTTTTATTATCAATGCACCAATAAAGAAATTAAAGAGCCTATACTTTATAAATCTATAAACACTGGTTACAGAAACACAGAAGGCGTCGTTTAGGATGAATGCTATGTATGTGCCTTCTGTATGCGCTTCATATGCGGTACCGCTTTGCTGTAAACGTCAAATGACAGCGACTATATTGTGATTTTACGGTAATTATGAACTATTCAACACCTGGAATTTAATGCACAACGCCTACCTTTTCCTCTTGAGCTTGTACCAGAGTAAAATGAGAGGTCTTAAATGGTCGATGTGTCTCACGGAGGCTTGAAGGCTTTTGGGTCAGACTTGGAAGGCGTCGTTTCCTATCAGCTGAGCGAACGTTATAGGCTCTCCCCACCTCTGCTCATACAAGCACTACTCAATCAGATGATCCCCACCAATCGAGTAGTACACGGAACTAAACTCAAACAACTAGTCCCGCCTTCGTTATTCATCTCATCTGGGAGTAAACTGTTTACTGGTTAATACCTGTTCGAATTACGACCACAAGAGGGCGCTGGGTGGCCCAGATAGTTGAATTTTCTTTTGCGTCGCCTTTCAATCCAAAGACTTTCGTATCTTAATCTGATAATTTGCATGTTTAAAGGTATAACCTTTAGAATATCTTTTGTTACCCGAAAAATTGTTGCCCGACATGCATATGTGAAATCAGACCTTCTTATTTTTATGAATTAACGAGTTTATAAAAACGTCTGTCCATGAATCGCACAACGCAATTGGTTTCATCATACAGCCCGGAGAAAAGTAACACATACCACGTGGTCACGCCATTTACGTGCTACTGTGGAGAATGAACTTGAATATCACGGAGACACTTTAACAGCCATTAAATGAAACTGTTAACAGTTTAAACTGAATAATATTATATATTGGGAACATATATAGTTATTAAATATTAGAACTGGTTGCCTTTCTGCACACTTTCTATAATTCTGCACAAATTTCTATGATAGGTCACAGCATACACCCCTGGGCTGCGTACTATTTCACATACGCCTAAACACGTGCTTCACGTATGCAGCAACTTCTGACACACTGCCGCGTCATGGAACTGCGTTGTGATATCACGGTCATAACAAATCCCTTTGTTATATACCTACCTACCTGGTCAAATATTGCATGTCATGCGCAACTAGTAACTGTCCCACACATACAATGAAGAGGTTTTGGTGATTTGGAGTTCACACATTATCCACGCCATCACCAACACAAGCAGGTGAAACAGATAAAGCAGGTAAGACAGTAAAAAGCCTAAAGGGTGAGCCAACCTCCAAAACGCAGTCTGTTCTTTAAGTAGTCCATGTTTTCGATCCTTATCTAGCGGGATGATCTTAGCGTGCTGAAACTGTTCTGGTCTGAGTTAAAGTAAAACTCAGCCTCAGGAAACAGTATCTTATTTTTGGTTGCAGTATGCAGACATGAGTGACCGGAAGAGGTCGCAATTTCATCACTCACTACGTACAGTACAGCTCCGACTGCCACAACCACTTCTGATCGTAGGGTTTTGTGCATTATTCCGATGTAGAGTATATTGTGATGTTTTAACACACCATTAGAAACCTTCCTTCTATTTAGTTAACGGTTGATTTTTTGTACGGCTTTTTGTACAGTGCTAATGCAGTGGAAGGGAATTAGGCAACATATTCCAGGACAAAAGTAAACATGTAAAAAGTGTAAAGCATTGTAAGTAAACAGGATGGTCTAAATTAAAGCGGGTTGCACGACACCTAATGGCCTAACTTCCTTTGTAATATTTTGTCTGGAATTTAAGTCGACTGAAATGTATTCAAAGCTTTTTGTTTACGGCAACATCAGTTGGATAAACACAACGTGTGTTGTGTTTTTTGGATGACAGCGTATTTACCATATGTCACTTGTTTTTATGCTTCTGGTTTTATTACTAAATTTCCATGGGTATTTTACAGTATTTCTACCTCAGTGTAAGACTGCCGTGTCCCTGGTATTTTGTAAAATTGTGTATTCATTAGACGTATAGAATACAGTTATCCTGAATTTGCCGTTTTGAATTGTGCAATTCTGTTAAAAGGAAAATATTTGTTTTTCGTCCATTTAAACTTTTGAACATTTTATCGTCCATAAAAGACAAAAGACAAACTGGCTATTACTTGAGTTAAAGGGTTCTCGTTAGCTCACCAGTCTGCGCTTACCACGTGACATGACATCTGCTGGTTATAGCAACTAGAGAAAGGCGGTAATATAGATGTAGAGAGGAAGGATCCTGGTGGCACAGAAGAGTCCACACGGCATCCGTGCGCAGTCGCCTTACCACTCTGATCTCCAGTCTCCAGCGCTATCGTTACGCACAGGTTTATCTAGTCTCCAAACACCTGATTTAGAGAGACATATTGGGATTTTCGCTGCGTTTAATACATGATAAGAGCAGATATGTGGGTTTTCCGTTGAGGGATATGGTCACTGTTGAGCTGCCAAAGTGGAGCCGCGCGTATCACGGATCGGGGCGCTCCTGCAGGGTCTAGGATGCGCGCCCGGAACATCCCGATTCTTACCCGGGTTCGGGGCTGAGCAGGAGTCTGCCCCAGCAGGGCGCAGAGGCGGAAGGAGGACGCAGTCGACCCGTACCAGAATGCCCGTGATGAGAGGTCTGCTGGCCCCGCAGAACACCTTCCTCGACACCATCGCTACCCGTTTCGATGGCACCCGTAAGTGCGCAGAACTTACCAACTTACCGTTCCGTCACCAAAGTGTCGAATGCAAATACAAAGTGTTTTGCGCAAATTTCACAACCGTTCTCGAGGGTTTGCACCAGTGCGTAAATTGCCCTTTATGAGTGCACGTGGAAAACGAAAGTTTTATTCTTAAAAATATTTGTTTTATTGTTTTTTAATATTGGCTTTAAAACAATTACCAAATGCATTTATCAGTATGCTGAATACCTATTTGTCTTATAAGATTATGCTATGGTAGCTGATATGCCATTTCCAACAGTGACAGTAGTGCCCTGCTGTTTGACAGATGATTTTATTAATTACAAATACTCCATGAAGTCTCTCAGTTTATATTTATGCATCAAAATGGAATGCATAAGAATAATTGAAGTTAAATCCAGAAGAATGCTGTTAGTTTTTGATGAAGCTCATCATCTGAACCTCAAATTAATTGAGAAACTACACTGAATATTTTCAATTAAAAAATCATTTGTCACACTGTATGACTATTTAAATTAACTGCAAAAAGAGGATTTTAATTAATGGTAAACAGACACTGCATCTAAAAATGTCCTTTTTCACTTTAACGTTTATATAAGTATTAACCAAATGTTATATCTCAGCTGCTCTTTTATTGTTGTGTACATGTAACACTGCATTCTACATAATGCTTGATTGACCTTTTATAATCCTAAAGAAGACACAATAGTCTTATTTATCTGTCTCCCCTGGATTTCGGTTTGGTATTTGTTTACTTGCGTTATTCTGTTGTCTAATCTTTTCCTTTGCCATTTGAAGTACGTTTTGTAATTTTAACGTAATCTTCCAACTATTGGCATAATCTGTAGAATAGAAGCAATTTATTGATTTGACATTAATTTCTTTAAGCATACGTTTTACTTGACGTCCGGTCATTGACTCAAATAACAGGTTGGGTATTCAAAGGAGGTTAAAAATATTTTAAAGAGGAAAACAGGTGCGTTTGTCACTGCTCTAGCACTGCAGGTGACTGTGAGAAGCCACACTTGATCCTTCCTCACAGAATCTGTTAAAACTATCATCTTCTATCATCTTCAATCATCCAAAAGCAGTAAAGCAGAGAGTGAATCCGCAGATCTTTCATGATCTCATGTTTAGTTAGTAAAGTATTCTTGAACAGAAGGGATGAGTAACTTGTGTGTTCTCAGGGTGCACAGTGGCTGTGTGGGTGGATATAGGGTCTCCAACATGGGACACACATCCAAAGTGGCTAGAGTCTGTCCAGTGAAGGGGTGATCCCAACTTTTTTAGTGGGGGTGGTGTAACCTAGTTAAAAGTCTGGGCTGGTAACTGAAAGATTGAACTATTACTGTTGTGTCATTGAGTACATTTATTGTTCCAAACCAGTATGATTTTCTTTATTGTGAAACAGTAGCGCATTTATGTGGTTGTATGCATTGGCTTTCATTGGTAACTAATTTTTAAACAAATGAACATAGAGGAATGTAGACTGCGTCAGGAGATTAAACACCATGACGTTGACTAGAAAATGGCACTGAATAGTGTAGGAGATCCCTTCTGGAGATCCCTTGTTCTGCAATGTCCTTGCCTAAAGATTATTCACCCATCAGCATAATTACACAGTGTGCTAACTAGGAACGGCGATGACGCAAAGTTTCTACAGCTGTGTGGAGCGGCAAGTTGAACCAATGAGATTTTAATGTTGGTGAAAGAAACAAGCAACCAACAAATTATCCTGTCGCTCATTGCTTTTCATAGTCCGGGCTGGTGAAGACAAAAACTTAGATTAGCATGGAAAATAAGCTTTTATCGCTTGTCACCTGGCCGTGATGTCTGGTCAGCAGGATTTCAACTCAATGAGATGCGTTATCAAAGGTTTCGTTCTGCTGTTTGATGCCAGAGGAAAGCAGAAGAACAGCGAGAGGAGAGTTTTGTGTTGCTGGATGGCTGCCATTGGAGAGGAGTTCAAAGACACGCTCGGAGAGAGGGGATAGGACGCTATTAATACTGTAGGGTGCCTCAGATTCGCAGATTTTGCCAGAATGCAGTGGTTTCAACCTCCGACAGGCCCGTGATATTTTGAGAGCGTGCATTCGTAATGAGCAGTCTTCCCAGATTATTCTGATTGACCTTACAACCATGCAAGACAGATCGTTGTTGTCTAGATATATTAGTCGCCTTGAGCATGAGGATATCAGATGGAACCTTCTCCATCTGTTACAGATGAGTTGATCCTTACACGTCACATCCGTTTGCCCATTTAACCCTTGATCTGGATATGTGATAACCAAATCCAGGCAGAGTGTGAACTGTAAAAAGCTTTGGTTTCAAAGGAGATGTAAAAAAACTGGGTAATTACTCTTTTGTTGACCATATTCAGTCAAACAGTCATCCAGAGTGATCAGCACATTTCAGACTGAATAACTGCATGCCTTTCCATTCACCGAACACAACTAATTACACACCCCCTAGCATGAGTGCAGTCATCATAATTATCTGCCGGCAGTGTCAAGAATTCATCTCAGCCTTTTTGAGCGTTGTTAAATCGCAAAAGCAGAAAAGAAAGCAAATGAACAAAAAGCTCAGTGTTAGCTATATACTGACTCTTCAGATAGAGTCTCTTCTCTTTTGCTTCAGATAAAAACAAAAATCTATCTGTGTTGAGTTGGTAACTTAGTTTGTCTGCTGTCTATTCAGTAAACCCAAGAAGTATTTGGACACTACGGCACACTTGAAATTGTGTTGGTGTCATCGCATTAGTCAAAGTATTGTAAACGGGATGAGAACAGAACAGCATATACCCATAATGCTTTGCATCACAAGCAGACGATCAGAATTCTTTAGGATGTTACCAAGTGACATCTGAAACAAATTATGCTAAAGCTTTTCTCTGAAGCTTTATAACCATTATTATCCATCCCAGCATCATTTTTTGTACTATTCTTACATTGTACCTGTACAACCTCCAAATGACAGTCTGTCTAATGGCACACAATCATACACAGATTCCAAACCAAATAATTTAAAAACCTCTGTATTTTGGTTAAACCGTAGCTCTTATATTGATATGGCCATGGGGTCCATGCCTGATATTCCCTAATGGAGCCAGCAAGCCTTTATATTAGTGAATCGTCTGTATTAATTGTGTCCGTCTGCTCTCTGTAATCAGGTTAGATTATGTTCACCAGATGGACCCTTTCTTGGCTCTTGTGTGTGTCACATACAAGTCACACAAACACGCAGGCACACACATTGTTCCCACTTAAGCTGCAGACCCCCCTTCTGTATTTGTTCCAGTCAGCCATTTTGGTCAGTTTTCTTGCACTTGTGTGAAGCAGTCAGATGTAATCCAGTTCCTGCTTATCTACATCTGTCTATGTACTGTATCTGTCTGTCTGTTTCCTATGGTAACCACTGATACCACCAAAAATACAATAGTAACTAGTCAGTGTTACAGTTAAAAACATTTATTATAACGTCTTCAGAAGAAGAACTGTAAAAAGCTTCAAGAATCTTTTTGTCATGTTGTTTAAAGCAGCAATCCGTAATGCTTTTGAATTTAAAAAGAACAGAAGTCAGTTATTGGGCGAGTACATGACAGATCAGTGTTCAACATAATCTGTTTACTTTATCCCGATTCCCAACGGTAAGTTTATAATATTGATTTGTAATTTGAGCTGTCAGGTTTCATTTCCTGGGAAATGTCAGTTTGGCTTCCATTGACTTCCACATACGTAATGAAAAATATGTGATAAAACCTGCAATTTCATGTTTCAAACAGAGATGGTAGTAGAGAGATACAGAATAGTTATTAGATTAGATTGTGGCTTTAAATTATTATTTTTTGATTATAGTGGTTAATACCGTTTTAGTGTCAGAACAATACTTGCAGTCACTATGGTATTTTTGCAGAAATTATGGTTACCATGGTGAATTGTTGTAAAGGTTACAGTGGCTGTATCCAGGAGTGAACTGTATTTCTGGAAGCAGAGAGGGTAATAATAATCACCAATCTAGAACTGTCCATTTGGCACTTTAGAGGCCTTTCAAGACTGGCTACAGCTGTCTTAGGAAGTTAGCATGACAAGTAAGTGGAGACGCTTTCTCTACGTCAGTTTTTGTATAGCTGGGAGTGTCTCTCTAGGGTAGCGCTCTGACTCCATGGTTAGGCACAATCTGCCCCTCATTATAAAGAGCAGACAAGAAAACATTGGCCACTGGAGAGACAACAATTCAGAGAGAAACACACAGAGCTAGGCTGTGAATGACCTGGGAGACAAGTCCTGGAGATCATTTTGTGCCAACACAACGACTATCAAAGTTGACATCCCTGTCAGAACTCTTTATGTATTATAGATGTGAGATCTGGTGTCCAAACAAAAACCAAGAAATCACTATACTGAATACTCTGCATGGAGAACCATGCAAAATTAGCCTGCAAGTAGCCTACAAATTAAAATGCCTCATTATAAAGCACACATTCCCAACCCTAAATTCTGATTGCATGAGCCATGTTTAAAGAACTAACCACTAATTAATCGATTTCTATATTTATGCAGCAAGACAAAACTGCCAGCAGTTAATTTGTTGATGTGTTTGATCCATGTATATTGGCCGATCCATGCATATATGTTTTTGTTTACAAGCCTTTTTGTTTACTTTGTATTCTGTTGTATTCTATTTCTATATCTGTCCATATATCAGTTTACTCTATAAATACTGTAAATGATATTTCTATATCCATTTATATGTTTACTACATAGGGGGCTGAATCTGACTAAATGCATGTTGTCAATATGGCGATTATAGTGAGAGTCCTTTACTGGGTGAGACAGAACATCAGACTGAGAAACACACAGCGTGCTGTGCGGTGCAATTTTTCAGAAAAATTCTCGAACATCCTGACACCTACATTCACAGATGCAAACAGGCAGAATTCCTTTGACAGCTAGAATGTCGCAGTGACTCTAATTGGTTTGAGTTAATGAACTCTTTTCATTGGTCTATTGGCAAAGCAATGACAAAACTTTCCTAATTAATCAATAAAGGTTTTCATTTATTGTGGCAATCGGATGCCGTGAAATGTAATTACTGAAATGGAGGGTCTACTATGCCTGGCTAATTAATGCTCAGTTCATAGCAAAGTCTATTAAACTTTTATAGCATTAAAACTAAAAAATATCAACAATCTTTGAAAGGGTACCGTGAGCTGTGGAGTAAGGCTAGTTATTATAATACAAGTGTATCGTAAACCTCTGGCGAATAGGCAAATAGACAAACAGCCTAACAGAAAAGTTATACAAAATTTTTTTTATTTTCTGGTGGTTATTTTTGTATACAGCTTAAAAGTCAAGGGCCTAGCTGGAGTTGATCTCAGGCTTATACTAAGATTATTTATGCCCAAATTTTAATATTTATTTTTGTTTAATGTTTGTAGTTTGTATAGAATCTAATCCAAATGATGTTTAAAGTAACATTTTGGCACACAAAGTTTTGATTTTTGGCACATTTTGTGGTGTTTTGCTAAATCAGGAAACAAAACTGTTGCTTTATAGATGGATATATGGAACTGATAAGGAGAAAACATTAGAAATTAGCGATTAGTGATTGGGAGTACTGAAGAAAACAAATCAAAGGCTCATAGAGAAGAACCTTAGTGGATCTTGAGGGTTTCTAGACACATGACCTGGTTCTGTTCCAGACAATGCTTAGATGAATCACAATGACTGCTTGTGAATGAAAATTCTGAAGCTCTTTCATGCCAAAGGGCATTGACTGTTAAGGGAGAGAGTGAAAGAGAGCCAGAGTGTATTCCAGGGTATGACTGATTTCATTGGTTTTGTTCCATAGCAGTACAAGTTTTTTTTTACCTTGCCTAGGAAACTTTATCAGCTCAGTTTTTTCTCAACTCTTTTTTCCTTCCTTGCAAAGCATGATTTCTTATGGAGACAAAAATAAAGAAATACCAACAGCACCATAGTTTGCTCATTACAACCTGGAAATGTATGTAAACATACCCAGGCAGCATTACACAATGTTTTATTAAGTAACTCACAATGTTATACAAATCTACACTTGTCGCTGTTAAAATGAATGCATGATCCATGCAGGAAAATAGTTAGATCTGGTGCGCGATTGAGGTTTTAGTCCCCTCTGGACATTCATGAAATGTTTTAATCAACGGTTGTTGAAAGTAATTAATAATTTCATCAAATTGATGAAGGCTGTATTACTGGTTTCTTCAGCAAGTTCCATCAAAAAAATTAACATTCTTCCATCATTTACTCACCCTCATGTCATTACAAACCTGTATGACTTTATTGGTTCTGAGGAATTCACAAAAGAGGATACATTGAAGTAAGTTTGTAACCAAACAACAGTGGCACCCATTGACTTCCACTGTATGGGCACAAAACATTTCTTAAAATATCCTCTTTTGTGTTCCACAGAACAAAAAATTCATATAGCTTTTGGAATGATGAGGGTGAGAAAATGATGAGAAAATGAAAAAAACTTTTTGTGGTGAACCATCCCTTTAATATTTCGCAAATTAACCACCGGATTAAAACGCACGGTGACATTTAATTGAGAAAGAGATTTGGATGTTTACACCTGCACCTGTTAAATCTTTAGCCTGTAATTCAGTTTGCCTTCTCACAGATGGTGGAGGGAGGAATGTGTGAACCAGCCGGAAAGGGGCGTGTGAGGAGACAGGAAAAGTGGCAGTGACAGTCGCAGGTTTGTCAACCAGGATCAAAGTCACTGTTGTCGAGAGAGAGAGAAAGAGAGAGAGAGTGCAGTGTTCCGTTCAAGTGTTTTGCTAATGTTTGTGACTAATCTCTCACATAAAGATGAAATGTTTTGTAAAGAGCATGCTTGTGCAGTCTTCCGTGAAAAAGTGGCATTTACCTGTGTGATGTTTCATCGTTTTGATTCCGTATAGTTGCTGTATGGATGTTTAAAGGAATTTTATCTGCCATGTTAGCATTGAAATTGAAATGTTTTCAGAAGTAGCGCAAGTAAAACTGTCAGAGATGCAGGCGTGATTGTCTGTTGCGTTTCTTAGGGGGTCATTTTCTTCACTTTAGTGTGTCGTTAAGTTTTACTGGTCGCAGCGGTCTGGAGGTGCGTGTTGCGTAGCATAACCTGATGTTGATTTAACTTAGAGCCACAGTGACTCCAAATGTGATGCATCTACCATCTTCTGTACCCATGCTGCCCTGTTTTATCAACGTGCCACTCTGGGGACCCATGTGGATGTTCAGAATGACATGAGCCTTCATGTCAGCCCCTTAAACTGAAGTACTAATTAGCTTTAGCGATGAATTGCTCCTCAAGAGTAATTTCTCCCTGCTTCAAGACATCTGTTCCTCTCGCTATTTCTGTTTGGTGGCTATCAGTATGCTTTTATTTCCCTGTGACATACAAGTGGCAGTCAGTACATATTAAATTAAAGAATGGCTAATGTTTAAAAGCCACAGAAGTCCAAGTTTAAAGTCATAAAATGGAAATTGCAACCAACTTGCACTGTGTACTGTGACAGAATATCAAGCAAGACAAAAAACTGCTGCTGCAGATTTCATAGACTTTTATATAACATGGTTTTGGAAAGTGGAAAGTGCCGATTTAAAACAATTGGCTTAACGGCCATGTGGCCTTGTGTCCCCACAGAAGTGCAGTTGCTTCAGTAGGAAAGCAAGTTATTTAATTTTGTTAAATGATTAAGTTTTTGTTGACTTTAAAGGGAGAAAGTGTGACTTTGTTCCTCAAGGTAGAGTAACAGAGTTATGCATCAGTTCAACATCTGCGATATAGACCATTTGTCCATGACTATAACCTTCGTGGGTGCGTACGTTTACTCATGCAGGGTGTACGTAACCAACACCTGGTGTACGGTAGCTGTGATTAAGGCAAAATTAAGGGAATTGTTTTTGCGTTTCTCCAGAACCTTTTCAGAGCTTTACAACTTTACGAATGACTCAGACTTCATAGAATAGAATTAAAAACCACTCTGCTGGCCTTAAGTGACAAGTAAACGAACGAAAACCACTAAGCTTCAGTTAAGCGCTCACCGTTCGTTCTTTCCTGCGTTTCTCGCCGTGGCCAAGCTTCGTCGAATCAGCCGGTAATTGGCTCCGCTTCGAACACGGGCAGATGCTTACCGCAGCAGATGGAATTCTCTTGATTAAATATCCTCTGCTCCATCAGAGCCGAATGTGCCCTGAACCGTTCCTCCTAAATGCACACGACCCTGCGAAGCTCAAAGGCTCTAAAGAGATCATCTCCCAGGTTTAGATTTATGATAAAGATATATCCAAAGTGCTCTGCCAGCTTCTGCAATGCAGAACACTCTTCCTCTGCCTGGTGTCAGGATGCGCAAGGAAGATCTGACAGTTAATTTCACAAACATCAAAGAGCAAAAACAGTAGACAATGAGGGGAACACATTTCTTCACAAAATTTCGAATAGTAGCTACATTTTCAAATATCAAATTTGGCCCCCACAGTTCTTGAATATTTGGTGAAATGGTTTTGGTTAAGGATGGACACAAATTCAGCACTAAGAATGTTTGCGTTAGTGTCGCTGTCCATGGTCCTGAGGAGGAAAACCCAATGGTACTAGATCAACACCATATTCACCCTGACTGTCCTCAGTAGTTTCAGTTTTTAAGAAAGTCAAGTTATGTGCACTTGTTAGCCTACTTAATATTTTATTTGAAAATGAATGTAGCAAATCATATTTTGAGTATTATTCAAATAATACTTTTATATATTAAAAGTATTGTTTGTAGCTGTAGAGTAGAATTCTAAAACAGATTTTTCTCTTCCTTTCTACCTAAGAGATTCAAAAGAGAATATATTTACTTTCATTTATAAACTCCTCTAAACAGTTCAAATCCAGCTTACACATTAGCTCAGTTATTAGGCTATAATGCTGCTCAGGTCAGGTCATGCGCTCTGTGTGTTTGACTTTCCGCTCGTGAAAGCTTTCCTCTCTTTTATAGGTACGAACTATAATGTTAAAGCATTAGAGCACATCAGACAACAGCCCTTTTTAAAAGAAAAGTGGCAGGCAGAATGTTATTGTGTAGTTATGTTGCACGTTCACACTCAGAATAGAAAAGTACGTGCAGAGTTTGTGTATTATTCATGAGTGACTCTGCAGTGTATGGTTTGTGGGTTTTATTTGTGTTCGGCCTTACAGTCTTCTTTAAATGAGGGCGTGTGAACAGTGTGTGTACCACAGCAAATGTTATATTTTAAACATTTAAACTATATATTTACATAATTTTTTCCTCAAAGTCAGACTAGTAATTTCCATAAGGGTTCATTTTTATTGCTATACCCAGTAGTGGTGTTAAGCTCCAGAAGGTTTTTAATTGACAACATAAATTATTTAAGGATAATCATTTATGAATGCTGTGGACTTTCGGAGCTTGATAGTTACTATGTATACAGTATCAAGCTTTAATGAGTTATTTTGTCAAAACAATGCTGTAAAGTGTTCTGTCAGAGGCTTAATCGGTTCTCAATTGGTTCTTCTGGTCATTGTTTGATCAGATTCTGTTTGCATAAATCATATAGTCGTGTTTGGTATGAGTTCTTCTGTTGGGCACTGTAGACTTTATAAGATCAGATATGTTGTTTCATTAGATTACTGCAAACATTTACCTCATTATCTAAATGAGGACATACCATAGATTTGTGTTGTTTTTATAAATAGTAGGTCTTATGATGGCTGTAGACTACCCCAAACATTTTATATTTTAAGAGTTAAAAAAGCATTATTTATTTTATTAATCATAGCTTTCTACAAGAACGTCTGCAAAGGGAGGTTTTATTACATTTTGCTAACTTTGATACAATTCTGTCCCCAAAATAGAGCTAATTAAAAGACACAGACACAGAAAATATACACTAGTCTTTATTAACCTCAAAAACATGTTACTGAGGTACCCATCTCAGTTTTTTGTACTTTCCTAAGTTTACAGATGAGTTTGTTCTCCAGACAAGTCTTGGTGCGTCTGTCAGATCTTAGGGGTCGTGGCCTCTCTGGACCTGTGCTTTCTGAAAGCAGCAGGCTGTCTTCTTTAATTGGGAGCTGAATGACAAGACACTGAGCTAAAAGGACCAGAAAAGAAAATAATATCTTGATCTCTCTCATGTACAGTACTGTGCAGAACTCACTGAACTCAAACTCAAAATGAACACATTGAACACAGAACACAAAATGTTGCGCTTAGCGCAAAAAAATTCAAAGGCCTACCAGTTAAGCTACATGAACACCTGTATTTCCAAACATTCTTTGCCATTAGATGTTTGTCTAGTTTTGGCCAATGTGACCCCACGCAGATACTGCTGAGATTTCAGATCTTGTACATAGACTTTAGTTTATACAGCGTCAACACCCACATAACTGATCACCGCCAGGAACCAAGAAGGCTTGATAGAGAGACCAACATGCTAATAGTTCCCCAGAGGATGTTCTGGACATTTGAGCAAGGACATTCCCTAAAAGTCCCCAGAGGTTTGACCACATCTCAGTGTGTAATTAGGAAAAAAAACCTTTGTGATTGGACAGTGGGTCGACATCATCAACCACAAACACAATAGAGTCCCCTGATGTCTTTGTGTCCTGCATTGAGCTGCTCAGATGGATGCGCTTCAGCCTGCCACTACGGATCGAAGGTCCGTAAAGATTGTGACGCACAGACTGCAACTGTATTTCTCTGCATCTTCATCCCTGTTTCTCTAACAGCTCCTCTCTGATCATTGGTCAGACCGTATCACTTAAGTGTGTCATGCAGACATTCTGACTTGAATTCAGTGCTCTGGCGATAAAGAATTGATAACGGGATGATTTAATTCTAAGAAGCTTTATTTTAAATTATAAATGGATTAAAATAGTTAAGTGTGATTAATGTCATATTTTTGTGGTTTATGCATTCACAGAAAGATCACTGAGGAAAAAGGCCTACGTGCAATTAGTATGCTCAGCCATTTGCGTGGATGACACTGATAACATCAATTTATTGCAACTGCTAAATAAATGAAGGCTCCTCATTGGACCATGTGTGTGTTTGTGTGTGCTGCAAATCTGATCAGATTTTAGAAAATACACATAACAAATTAAACTGTTTTAATAGCAAATGAATCAAAATGTGAAAAAAAAACAATATTAAAAATAAAAATTTTAAACAGCATAAAAAACATTAAACACAAATGTATTTCTCTGCGTTAGCTTTGACATGCCTAATGTTATATATATATATATATATATATATGTAATGTACTGCATATAAAGATTTGTGATTTAAAGTTACACACAACTTAAATTTCACTGTAGCACAATATTTCAAGTCTCCTGAAGCCATACTATTAACTTTGTGAAAAAACAGAATTATCATTTTTTGTTGTTTGACTAAAAATCTTGTCTGTCACTTTGGCTCTCAAATCTTGTTGGCATAAATTCAAATGTGATACCACAAAGTTGTGCTTTTTTGGGGTAAACCGTTAAAACTTCTAAATAAAACTTTATGTTCGATTTACGGCTCCAAATTTGCAGCATGTATTTTTTCTCATCTGTGTTTTGGTGTTGGTATGCTGTTTTCTCATTAAACTATTTTGGTGTCGGTATGCTGTTGAAACAGCCCAGCTGTCACTCAACTGTATCTTGACAAGTCATATGTCAGGGATAAAATGAGCATGCTGACATGAATGATGGCAATCCATATGTGACTGACACAGAATGCAAATCAGGAATCTTTCAGGAGTCTTTTATCGCATCCTTTTTTCTTGGATGCGACCTATACACTCTCACACACAGCAGTGTGTGTGTGTGTGTGTGTGTGTGTGTCGTCTTTATTCCCTCAGGCTGTGTGTAGACAGAAGTGCAAAAACAGACACTTGCTTTGGTCCACTGGAATTCCAGTCTGGAACAGTGATGTAGTTAGATGTCCCGGCCAGAGTAAGATCCATGAAAACTTTCATCCGTGCCAGTGACAGAATTAAATAAACAGGCAGGTCTGATGGATCACAGTCTGAACCTTGAGTTACTATCTGGGTAGAAGCAAGATGTCCACTGTGTGTGTACTTTCGAAAGACCTGTTCGAAAGGTTCTTACACACCAAGAGTTAAAGAAACGGTTCACCCAAAAATAAAAAAATTGTTTACTTTGTTTGTTGTTTACTCTCCCTCATGATGTTTCGAACCAAGCTGTTATTTTTCCAGTGGAACGCAAAAGACAGTGTTAGTCCATATGACTTGTGTGTTATATTACAATATTTCCATTTATTCAGTGGAAATCTTTCCCTATAAGGTTGTTTTGAGCAGTCTCTGTGTCTTACAAATGATGTACAAGGGTGCAATGCCGCATACAAAGTTAAACATTTTAAATATCTGTCTCTGATGCTGCTTTTGTTCCGTGTAAATGGTGAAGCATTGTTGTCGTCATTTCATATTTTTATGTTTATATTTGTTGTATTGTATTTTATGTGTTGTAACCCATATTTATATGAATCATACATTTCCTGCATTTTTCAACACTTTTAATTTCAGTGTAAATGCATTTACGCCACTTCAGGGTAAATCCACCTTTTTATGGTATCTTCCGCTACAGATGCAGCTTCTGTGCACCTTTGTAGTCTAAAGGCGGCACAATTTCAAACCTAAATCTCACCCAGATTCTATTATAATGTCTGTGTGTTTTTCCCGGCTGTTCTTTCCTTCTTTATTCGGCTATTTGTGTATTTTTCTATTATGTCATGTTTTGTGTGTATTCAGTCATATTTCCATCTACCATTATGTTTGGACCAATTATACGATGACTTGAATACACATAGTAAATTGGTCTTTTAACAGTGGCAGTATTACCTTGCCTTTGCTTACAGTGCATTGGTTTATTGGTCTCATGTTATAATAGTAATTTTTCTATCATGTGTGATTTTCAGTATAATGGCCGCGCGCTCTGCACGCTATGTGTATTAATCCAAAGCATGCGTTTACGCTCTGTGGTCTATTTACTACGGGCTATTTGTGCTCTACAATGGTACCTGTCAAAAAGTAGTTCTTTTTCTTGACAAAAAGATGTTCTTTTTGTGCCTGTATTACTGTAAAATACGGGTTTTATTTTGTATTATAAAACATTTAAACATTTCGTTGACAGCATCCATTAGATAGGAACAGTCTTATCAGGAACATTACCTCAAATAGATCTTGAATGTCGTTTTCTATTCTTTATTACAGAACACATAATGGGTGCGAATAACAAGAGTACTTTGTACCGTGTTGTGTAGCTGAAACACATGCAGTCAAGCCCATGAGAGATTTGATCTCTAAGAAGCAAATTTTTGACAATTTACCACCCGGTTTGACCTTGACCGTTATCACAGCATGTTTAAATGCCAACTTTTAGTAACAAGGTTTGTTGGTAGATGTGGTTTAATGGGAGCTGTGTTTGTTATATTCTTCTTAGCTGGAAAAGC
The DNA here is from genome assembly GCA_036877575.1 of Botia almorhae. Lineage (NCBI taxonomy): Eukaryota > Metazoa > Chordata > Actinopteri > Cypriniformes > Botiidae > Botia > Botia almorhae. The sequence goes on from JAZGTJ010002636.1 coordinate 27,258, forward strand.
TATA
>JAZGTJ010002636.1:27323-40830 GCA_036877575.1 Botia almorhae
ACTAATTAAATTTACATTTATGCATTTGGCAGACATAATGTATTTTGCATTATACTATACGTTGTTTCTGAGTATGTGCAATCCCATGGATCGAACCCATGACCTTGGCCTTGTTAACGCTGTGCTCTAACCACTAATCTACAGGACAGGTATTAGCATTATTTTTATAATTAGAATTCACATATACATATTATGAGAACAATAAAATTAGCAATAATGCCATGTAATCTGTGTTCTATATTTTCCTATTTTCTGTGTTTTTCTTTATCATTTGTAAAGCTGCTTTGCAGCAATGCAACATTGTGTAATGTGCTATATAAATAAATTGGAATTGAACTGAATTAACAGTAGTAGTAGTAGTGAAATCTAAGCTCTGTTCCAAATTCTAGAGAGCTGTCTACCTAGAGGGCATTACACAGGTAAAGTTGTTGCTGCAGTGCTGGTTTAGAGTTTAAATAGCGAAGCCAGTGTGCACTGTAGTGCTTCATGACACATTTGCTGGCTGTTAATAGTTTTGAATTTGCAAATGAAAGAGCCCCAGTTCTTTTTCTGCGTCAGTGGTATTTGGAAACAGATTTCAAGTGGCATTAAAATTCGTATTATTTTGCAATGATAATCTTTTCATGGAGCCAATAATCTCAAGCAAAATTAATAGGCAGTCATAACATAATGCCTCACTGCCTTCTGACATCATCAGTGTGCCCAAGATTCTCTTGGATTTCACAAGTACAACATCACACTGACCTCATGCGTCAGAAATCCGGAAAGGGCTATTTGAAACAGATTTATTTAAGGCAAGTTAATTTGACCTTGTTTCTGCTGAAGTATGATCTACCTCCGAGCAAAGCTGCCACCTGCACTAATCTTATGAGTTACCATGGCAAACCCCACGGCCAGAGGGACACGACCACACTGTGTTGGTGATGCGTGTCAGTCGCACCGCAGCGGGAGGATCCAATCAAATCTCTTACTCAAGATCCATTTGCAATCTTGCACCTCTTGACAGCAGCCTCTGTGCTCTGGGGAAAGAAAGCTGGGGACAAAAAAGACTCAAATTGCAGACACTGATTCCTTTTGGCCTACACAATAGCTCTTTGTTAGGCCAGTGGCTTTTAAAAGACGGGCATGTCAGTTTTGTCAGCTACGAGAGCTGTACAACACTTTGTGTTTTGAGAAAAATCAGCCTCATTAGTTTACAAATCACTTTTATTACCACAGCTTTTTTATTTATTCAAATATTACATCTATTCAAATTTTACAGTCGCACGCATCACACTAGGGCCACGAGTATCCAATCAGCTGCACGAGTTAAGAATAGATTAAAACGATTTTCTTAACAGCATCATCCGGGGATGCTCTCAATTCTTATTCTTCTTTGTCAACATAGCATGACTTTAAGAAAAGAGAGGCCCCTGCTGGGTTCCTGGTGTCCCTCAGGGCCTGCAGGGTTTGAGTGTGCCTGTGGAAACACTCTCAGAAGACTTTCATCTGTGTAATTGTGTGACTTAGCAACAACTGAAAGAATCCATTTAAACAGTCCAAAATTAACATTTTGCCACAACTGCAAATGAATTAAATGGGTGTTATTCTGTAGATTTACTGGCCATAAATATTTAGTACAAGGCATGACACTTTTGTCATGAAAACATTTTATTACTATTATCATTATTATTATTATTATGGTTGGGCGCAGGTACATTATTATACTTGGCTTAATAATTGACAGAACAGTGGATTTCCGAAAAAAATCTTGATTCGTTTCTTAAACCAATCTTAACTAATATTTGTGAAATATTGAGGTAAAATTATTGAGGATAATATTTTCTTGAGTAGATGGATGTATGGCTTTGATGTGCGTTGACATCAGCGAGGGTCAGACTATTATTATTACAATTTAACGTAACATTTTACGAAGGTCATTTTCTATCTTTCTCTGCTTGTTCAGCTTGGCTCCGATTAGGTCATGTTCAGTGAGCACATAAGAGTGTCACCAGCTGACGTTTGAGACATGCTCTATAATTCCCTCTAACGAGGTATGGAATGAACTGGAATTGTGCTGAGTGGAAACTCACCCCATTTAACACGAAAGAAGTAAAATAAAGATGAAGAAAGGATGATTCATGCGTTGCTGTAATGCTTAGAGGACAGAAAATGTCTTAATAACAGTGAGAGAGGAAAGAAAGAAAGAAAGAATCTGAGTTATGCTGTTCACACTCAGTGTGAAATTCTGTACTCACTGTATGTCAACAACTCTCTCATTCTTGTCTGTTTTATTTCTCCTTAGGAATTTAAGAGAGATTCTTTTAAAGAGAAGCAAGATGCAATCTTTTTTTAAATGCAATCACAAATGTGCAAAACTACAACCAAGCACGCCATAATCTCCTCTGTTTGCTGCGTCTATAACCTACCATTCTTGATATGACATTACCTGTCAGAACACATGCATCACAGAATGACATCAGTACTGTACTCTGCACAGTTGCATTTAAAGAGTGACACATGAGAATGTAAACATAAAGTAAAGAGTTTTACCTCAGCGGCCATGTCTCTTTATGACTCCCCTCCAAATTTAAATTAAAAAAATACAGTTCAGAGATTTTATGTCCTGCCTCATTGTATGTAAAGGACATATCAGTTGTTTGTAACCTGTATTTCTTACTCATGTTAAATGTATAGTTCAAATGTAGCTGCACTGTCTCCTTCACCATAGAGACTGCAGGGCTCTGGAGGCCCGTGCAGGTGTCTCTGACTGGCCTCCTGTGAGGGGAATGTTACATGCTGTCTTCTAATGGGCGGGCTGCCCCTCCTGGGATCCTCCTGCATAGTACCCAGTCGCCCCATGACCCTGAGGGGAGGTGTGGGAAGAGGAGAGGGGAGGAGATGGAGTTAGAGATGCATGAAAGTGGTATGAAAGCAAGGATGGAAGGAAAAGAGTAGAAAGAGAACTGAGGAGATGAGGGGTGAGCTGAGTTCATGTCTGTGTGAGGCAAACATGGACCAGTTCCATGCTGACCTGATGTTCCGTTTTGAACATTTTTGTTTTATATTAAATCTATGTTAATTATCGTCTGTTTTCTTCCTCATCATTAGAAAATAGTTTAACATGTTATTATGATTTTTTGGCCAATCAGTTATTTTGAACTGCTCATTGTAAGAACGAACTAACATCATTTTATGTAAAATAAAATTGCAGTCACAATCGTGATCAGTATCTAATGGACTCTATAGCAAGCCACTTAAAATGCAAATGGCTAAAGAAATGTATTACAACACAATTAGCGCTTCCTTTGTTAGCAGCCTTTTGTTAGTGCAGCCAGATGCAGCCTGTACCTATCTCAAATCACCAGACAGGGTACTCCAGTATCGAATATCCTCAATCCTGTTTAACCAGTGCAGGTTTTCCCATTTGTGCTTAATCATCCATCTGGTTAAAGCACCTAATGGTCTGTAACAATGTGCGCGTAAAGCCGGGCCTGCGCTTTCTTAGCAGCCGTGCACCTGGCAGCGCTGGCAGATATTACCGAATCCCCTACAGGGATCTGGCTTGTGTTTTTCCATGTCACTCGTATGTCTCCCGTCCCTTCTCCGGCGCCAGGGGAACAGTCGGGCACGTCACCACCAATGAAGGGCTAATGTGAGACCGAGAGCAGGCCCTTGGGGAAGAACGTTAGGTCTTAGACATGGTCCCAAATCCAGCGAATGCAATGAGATTGAACAGATTGATTCCTGCGGCGACGCTCGATCCTGCTCCTGTTAATGCTGCTCGTAATGGAGGCGCTCCGTTCGGTGCCCTGAGGCCAGCGTATACAAAAGTGCTCCATTACGCTAGCCTGCGCTAGAGCTGGCGTTTAATGCTGGCTGTGATTGGCTACTCTGGAGAAAGATGATAACCCTCTTAAACCAATTATGACAAAGCAATGGTGGTCTGAGTCACCATTATACTGAACCCATGTGGGAGTTCAGTATAATGACCACAAGCATCAAAAAGTGCTATGGTCAAGTCCTGTTTGCCCAGCATGTTTACATTTCAACGTAGCTTTACAAAATATAGTGCCTTATTTACCATTGTAAAATAGTGTTACCATGCGTTTTTGGTGGCAGTATTATTTGAGTAACCCGGGAGTATCATGCATGTATGAATATGGCAATTATATTCTATGATATACATAAAAATAGTATGGTATTATTTTCCTGATACCATCATAGTACTGCCACAGACCTTGTGTCTGTAGGTCTTGTTCTAGTACTTTGGCTTAATAATAAATCCTGGGTAGTCTAATCTTAGTATTTAATACTGTTTGTTTGTAAACTCTGGGTTAATATTCTTATTTGCATATTTATGAGTTTGATGACATTATTTGAACAAATACAAGCTTGCAAGCCATTCTAATCCTCCATATTCGAAAATGGAACCACATAAATCTGCTCTAGCTGTTTCTCTTTCTCTGTTTCTCTAGTTGCATCTCCACTGCCATCGCAGCTTGACATTTTAACTGCTTCTCCAGACTGCGGAACCAAACACAATGTATGAAGTTTCTGCAATGCTACTTAGCTCATGAATATTTATTGAGGCTAGTATTGTTCCGCTTATGATTGGCTGGCTGTTGCAAAGCAATTCGCCATAACATTCCAGCATTGCCCTGTATCGCAACAATGCAACTTTGGCACTGCAATAAAAGCAGAGCTAAACCCTTTCAAAATTACAAGTGTGAGCAAGTGCTTTACCCAAGGATAAAAGATGTCTCAACCTGGGATTTAAAAAGCTGTTAACCCAGGGTTAAGTGTAGCGTATAAAGCCCATATCTGACATTTAACTGCGGTAATCTTCCCTAACCGTCTTCTGTCCCTCTCTACTCTTGAGGTTGGTCTTTCTTTGCATATCCCTCCCTTATTTTGTCTGGTCTTCATGTTGCCAGGGTTCACAGCTGTAGAGTACGTTCTGATAAAGACAGCCTGCTGAGCTGTAAAGAATCGCTCATGCGTCCTGCTGCTCAGACTCAGCTTTGAAGCAAGTGGCGCTCTGCCCTTCCTTCTGTGCACAGATGCCCAGAATACCAGACAAAATGGTGTAAACATTTAAAAACAAAACAGGCCGAAGGAGGGGGCTGCTTCACTGCTTTCTCTCTCGTCCTCTTTTGCGCTCTCTCGCTGTCTTTTAATTTCTATCTTTCCTCCATGCATTGCTCTCCCTCTGTGTTTAACAGTCATTTGCGTTTTACATAACGTTCTCCCACTGTTTATGGAATGCTGTTTGAGACGTGACTGGATATTTCTGCTTTGAGTCAATATGAATCTTGTCGTGAGAACATTGTGTGTGAAGGCAGGCACGTTTCTGGGGTCTTGTTTGGATCAGTTTGTTTCTTGAGTCAACTTTAAAGAACATTTAGATTTGTTCTGCTTGAAAACTGGCCAGCCAGATGAGGTAAATCAGAGATTTTTAAGCTTTACAGAGCCTCTTAATTTCACTGCACATTGTGTGCCGTGGGTGACTTTGTATGTAACAAATAATTGAATGGAATCCATTTGGACTCTCAGCCAACCCAATATGAAAAAGCTAGTTTTTTTTTAATTAAAATAAAAAAGAAAGTTTTGTAAACGTTTAACATAGAATTATTATAGAATTATACATTATTTAATTCTTATTAAATAAATAGTGAGTTAAATATTTGGAAATGCCATTTTTTGGAGGAAAATGGTATGTGTTTAAAAAAAACCCTGCCTGACTTGATCTGTTAATCTATTGCAGAGGTTCAGTGGGTGCTATGGGTGCATGCCAGACAAGGCTTTGGTATGTTCTGGATGACGATATTTTTAAGTGAAATATTTTGGGCAAAAAAAGGTTTAGATAAATGTCACGAACAATTTCGGGCCATTTTCCATCGATTTCCTATTCACAGCTACTTGATATACAGAGTAGGCTTTATCCAGGTTCTGAAGCGTGCATCCAACCCAGGTTTCTCACTTGCACCCACATACTGAAAAGGCAAATCTCTGCCACTGGTGTTTGGTTTAACTCCATTCAAATGTAAAGTGATGCTCTTTTAGCATTTACACAACCAATTTACAAAAATACAAAAATGCTCTCATGTTTCATGTGCGCATTTCTTTGTGCGTGATTGTGAGTTACCTGTCTTTATTTTGGGTAAAAAAGGACATAAATGAGCTATTGTGGAAGGAAGCTGATTTTTTTTTTGACATTTAGCTGTTTCTGTTTATTTTGCAGGATTTATATGGTGCCGGTTTGCTCAGAGCAATTTGAGTGACGTTTTTTTTGGATTAGGGAAAGCTGGTTTCATGCTTAGATGAAGTTGGATGTCTTTAAAATGTGTTGCCTTGATTTAAATCTAGAAGAAGATTTTTTAAAAAGGACAAGCAACGTACAATTTTAGAGGTTTGAGGTGAGAAGGGTGATATTTACATAATTAAAAAATAAACTATTTACTGTGGAAAAAGCTATTAAAACGTATTAATTCATGATTTAGTTTGGTTATGTATGGAATTTATAAAAAGCGCATAGACAATCCCTATTCTTTTAAGGTCTGTTTGAAATTGTAGCTCACGTGTTTATGAGCTTATGGCAGGTTTCTCCTTTTCCAAATGACATGGGCAGCAGACTTGTGGACGACACATAACAGGTGAACAATCTCTTGACTATTTGACAGGTGACATCACTATTCCTCTTCAAAATCATCATATTGATTTGACCCATGTGTGACAGTCTTTCTCAAGTGCTACAGCATGCGGTGAGATAACAGAGGCCAGTGAATAGAACAAGCACTATCTGATGGCTCTACCTGGCTGTCCTTCTACCTTTCTCAGTCGCGCATGACAGCTTTAAAATAGCACTGTCTCGTCCACAGCAACATAAAAGGTTCTGCAAGGAGGCATGTGGAGAAAGCATTGTTATTCGCATATTTGTGATGCCCGGATAGCAAAAAAAGCCTGTGGCAATAGAACTGCACCAAAATGTATAATATCAGTTTGATCTGATGCACTAATTTATTTCCAGTTTGATTGCAATGCTCTATTTTGGCTTCTTTTAAAATGACTTTATTAGCAGAGAGAAAAACGTCTATACTGTTGTATAAAGTGATATAACACCAGCAGTCTTGCTCCTGTGATATTCCTGAAGTAAATAATGATGTTTCATGATGTGAAATATGATGGTGAACTCTATATGACAGTAGGTTGTGATGGATGCTTGTGGTCTTCACTGTAGTCTTTAGGAGTTTTTTCCCGTCCTCACCACTCAGAGGGTCCGTAATGAGGGAGACCTCTTTCATCTCCAGTTCAAGACATGATGAAAGTCTAGCACAGCCAAAATACCATTATGTGGATACACACTTATTTCTGGTTGTATGCTGGTAACCATCTGGATCCACACTCGGTTTAAACTATTTTTTCCTTTCCTTTTCTGTCAATCACAACAAGGTTATAGAAAAAATGTTAGGTAGATATTTTAGGCATCTCTGTAGATGTTTTGTTGACAGAATGCCATGTGGAAGCATCTCAAAGTTAACTCAGAATTTCTTAAGAGGATTATTTAAATTCAACAAAATCAAAACGGAATATTCTAAAAGCCTAATAAAAACCTAACTCTCATTCAAGCTCCGTTCTGGTGTATCATGTATCATTTTATCTATCCTAGCGGTTTCAAATGAAAAAAAATCAAGGCGTCCACATTGTACTTTTTTAAATCACTAAATATCACCTTTCATTTGAAAAAAAACCTTTATTAAAGGATTTCAAATTGGATTTGATGTTAAATTTAATATTGACATTTGCCATAGTTTCCAATCAGTTGACTATTCCCTCGAGATACTGATAGTGACCACAAATAAAGGACAACAGAAGATTTTTCTGAAGGCACTGTTCATTTTGCCTGTTGCTATGGTCACAAGGTGCCCCTCCCCCTCACATGACAGCTACACTGGAGCACACATGTTGTCGTGTGTGTATCTTTGGTATTTTAGTGGTGTGTATGATACTAAACATTGACCCAGCGTTGCTCATTATCAGGTTATATAAGACCAGAGGTGAGAAGATGGGAGGGTGACCAGCAGGTGGTCCAGGGATGGTCTAATGGTCAGGCGCATGTGACTCGTATTGAATGCCAGCGCTTGGTCTTGAGGCTTGAAATCCCTTTTTTGGTTCTTCCAGAAGGCTGAACAGACGGGATTATCTGGCACTGGTCCAGGGGGATTCTGTCTTTGATGGCTAAACTGCTTTTTCTCTCTGTCAATCTCAAAGCCCATCAGTATCATCCCCCTGAGAAATTCCTGGTTCATTCATTATCTTCTCTGAAAAGCTAACCTAGCCTAGCACGAGCGAACACTCTGAGAAATGGCTGTGTGTCTGTTGAAAACATCTAGGTATCTAGGTTTAAAGAGTTACAAAGCCCTTAGTATTGATGAAGACACTATATTGGATGAGGAAAACCACTTACCACACACAACTAGTGTGAGAATCAAAGAGCCGACATATGCTAACAAAGATTAGCATTGTCAAACACCAGCGTAGTTCGGCCATGCTAAATACTCCACAGCCAGTCTTTACAATCAGTTCTCGCAGGAGCTTAGCGACCTCGCTTTGTTAGCACTAATAGTTGCCTGGAGACAATTAATCAGCTTCTTAGCCTTGCGATGTTCTAAGCTCTTGTTTATGCTGCACGGGTAGGTGAAATCTTATCTATGCTAAAATGAGTACAAATGTCAAGACGTCTTGAAGACTTTGCCAGACTAATTTAAAACCTTCAGAATTTTTGCCTTTAATTTTGTTTGCAGCTTTATAAAGACAGTAGACACATCCATCTTTGTGATTTTATAGACATCATGTATCCTGTGTAGATCACAAAAAATTACTAAACTTTATATAAAATTACTGCATGATGGCCCAGTGACAATAGTTTGTACATAACGAATCCCAAAAAGGGCTTTTACTGTACTGTGTTGCTTTGGGTCTCCATTTCCATGACTCTCATCTCCATCCAGCTATATCAGCCTTGTTTATTTAATGCAACGTAATCTGCTGCTCTTTTCCCTCCAATAGTTTTTATCCAGCTCTGTCCTCTCTCTCCCTCAATGACTCATATCATCTATGTAGAGTAGGCAGAGAAATTTGAGAGCGTGCTTCGCTGCTCATGAGGGATAAATGACCCTTTATCAGCTGTGCACACTTATCACTCTATCAGTCTGATGAGGTGCATGTGGTGGACCCTTCTCTTGCTCTCTTGAAATCGAGCACAGATGAATAACTTGACCTTTCCTCATTTCCTTGTACGTACAGCGCAGGCTATATTCTCTCATTGAGAAGTCAGACATCTTACCAAAGGAAATTGTTATGGAGTTATAGAGCTCTCAGTTGTTTGACTTGAGTATCAACATCTTAGATGTTTATCCTAAAAAAATCATTACAAAAATATAATTATAAACCAAAGACTGTGAGAGTACAGGGCTATAAAAATGAACATGTGGCTAGCATTGCTCAGAACATTTGGTCTTTGATGAGAAATATTTGAGCTCATCTTGAAATCTCTGGTGTTTGCAAAGTTTCTTGGAAAATCTGAGCCCAGTTTTATAAATCTTACAAAAGAGACATGTGAGATTACTGGACTCTTTATTACGGACATCTCATGAGCAGGAGACTTAATGAAATGTCTCAATCTGCTCTTCAATAAATCTCATTGTTGTCAAAGAGAAACATTGTGAGATATTAAAGTGATCTTCAGTTAGTGAGTCGTCTTTTCTGTGCACTCACACCAGCAGAGGTTCCGCTGTTCTTTCTGTTGGGTCGTTTAACCCCTGCTCTTGTTTTCCTCTCGCTCGCTGTTCTGGATGTCCTTGTGTCCTCTGCTCTGTTCTTAATCACCTGTGTCAGATGTTCTGCCACTGAACTCATGGCAGCATTGATTTTCTTTACCTCAATGGTTAATACTAGCACTGTACAGTGCTAGTACTCTTCTTCTCATAAATATTCATCCACACACTTTCAGCACGCTGCAGACAGGTCTCTGCATCCCTTACCCCAATTAGAAAGTGCTATTGGCAAGATTGAGTGTCTCCAGGAAGACATGTAGATTGAGAGGAATTTACAGTATGCTGAAAGACAGATCTGACAGAGACGAAGAATAAATTATGGCACAAGTCAAGAATATGGATAGAATACGTGGAGCTGTGTGGAGCTTCTCGGTGGGTTCCAGTGAATCGGGATGGAGTGCTTTCCATGAATTATTAGTTGATTGGCACCTTTCTTTTGAGATTTCTGGGAGTAACCACCCACTAATTCACTGGAGATTCGTATGTTTGTCGTATTCCTGAGAATAACAAACATTGTTTGAGAATTAGGTTAGCGTCATGCTTAGCTACTAGCACCGATTGTTTGACAGATGAGCATCCCAATTCCCAATTCAGTGACTCATCAAGAGGATGTTTGGTTTTCCATTGACCAAACAACACTGGGGTCACATGCAATTTGTAAAAACAAACAAATCAAAGCATTGACATTAACAAGATCATGAAATATCCCCAGCTATGGCACAGAACTGTCTATATTTAAACTTTCTCGTGTGTAGCTGGCTTAAGCACTTCAGAGAGACAGTGATTTGTCGCCTCAATACCCATAATTCCCCTGTGGTGCTCTGTCACCTGAACGTTCAACATGATGTCAACTTGCCACATCTTACCTATCACTTAAAGACACACACACAGCATGTTTATGTTTAAACTCAATAAAACACATAAGCTCACCTTCCCCCAACCCAATTACCACTCAGATATTACCTCACGCCATGTCTGGGGAGCAGAGGAGCAATATTAGTCTGCCTGCTCACTCCACAGGGTTTTATATTACATTCCACCTGTCACCTGTTCCTGGCAGCTGAGGACCACAATGTGAGGGCAAACAAAGCTGGCATAAACCAGCAGGCAGTCAAAAAGAGTGCTATAATAGACAAAAAGAACGCCATTGCAGGGTTTCTGAATCCTGGCTCTTGTGAGCTCTCGTGAAGTTTTGACAGAAATGCAGGTTTATTTATAACCATTTCTCATAGAGGTTTGCCCCAGTAGTGGCCTACTTCAAACTTGAGTGCCATTTAAGCAGTTTCACTCAGTTTCAGACAGCAACTTTAGTTGTTGGCAGGATGTGATGTTGATTCCTGGTTTGACTCTTTCATGGTCTTAGCTCATTTTACGTGTGTGATCTTGTTTTTTTCTCTTCCAGCCACTTGAGCAACTGTCTGTGAGTGCAGACAGGGTTAGCTGAATTCTTTGATGCGAGACAGTCATGGCTCTCTATCGGTTTCATTTGGTGCTCTCATCTGTCTTTCTATTGAAGAGCCTATTTAAATACATCTGCACTCTTAAAGCACTCTCTCTCTCCACTCATTCTTGGATTTGTGCCGTATTTCATTCATCTTTCTGAACCAAAACTATGTATATCCACAAAATCTTTGGATACTGTTTCTTAACTACTATTTTAAGCATTGTATCAAACATAGATGTTTAAAAATCACAAGTGCATCTCTATTGAATTTATGTTCTACAAAGATGTTGCCCAACCTTGGCAGTACTGTTCGGCTCCTGATTCAGTGTTGCTGGTGCATGAGAAGTGGATTTTACCGAGAGGATCTGGCACTTTTCGAAACAGATATAATTGACCCGTGTGATTGGTCCCCGTGTCCATGTCACGGCACTTGCAGTTCAGCCTCTCCACTAAATCATTTTAATTAAGAACCTTTCAAAAATCAAATGCCTGGGAGGAAAAGCACTCTTGCCTTTTCTCTCGTTCCTTCTCTCACATGAATGATAAGTGCAGGTGTTGAAAAGCTCCTCCGGTCTGACCTCATCATTGTCACTACAGCCTCTGACAAGCACATGAAGGGTCCCTCTGCCATCCCTGCCTTTTTGCATTTGTTACTTTTCTCCCCAAGGTAAAAAAAAATCGATGTCTGGCCTCACCATGACAGGCATTACCTGGAAATTAATTCAATTGGACGACACATCAAGGTTGGATATTTATTCACTGTCTGTCTCATATAAACCAGATGGTGGTGGGATATTTTAATGTTGAATACATTTGCATGTTCGGCCACAGATAACTGACAGGAAGCAGTCTTTACAGTAAACCTGAACCGTTCAGTATACGGTAACATCTTGATGAGATTTAAATACCCGATGATTCAACAGAGGTGCTGAATTTGCGTGCATCTGCTTAATCAGACCAGTATATATCACGAGAAATTGAATTTCTGAACTGAAAAAATTATACGCTTAAAATACACCCATTCGGTCTTAGTCTATAAGTTAACCTGAATTCAATATATAGCTGAATTAGGTTTTATAAAAAAATCACAGTTGTTTCAGTAAAGTATCTCAGTCTTCAGTGTATTGACTGCTTCTCAAAGTTACTTTAGTGGATGCAAATGTTGTTATATCTGTGAGCTTAATAGTAGGCGTCTTACTCTAGGGACTGTTCTCTTATTGGCTCTTTAGGACAGTTATGGTTCTCATCCAATTTCAAGGGCCGTTCCTTTTGGTGAGATTTTCATTACCCAACGCTACTTAGCACCTCGCTTCCCCCTCTCACCCTCTGCTTCTATCCACTAAAACTCAATAACGTTCACCCTTGTGTTCTTAATTAATTAAAGCCGTATCAAAACAATATGCCACTGATATCCTTGGGTCTGTTCTCAATCACATCAGGGATTAAGTACCTCCTATTTTTATGCCTGAGTGGAAGAATCTAAATCACGGAGTCAATGATAATCAAACTGTGCCTTTGAGACAGTCTTTTAATACAATGAAAGATGCACTGATAAAGTCAGGTGTATTGGGGTACCAAAATAAAGGGATAATCGGAATATAATTGAGCGATTTGCTATTATATTAGATTGTTAATGTCAAAGAATTTGACTTTGTAAAGTAAAGTTTCCCGGATCTATAAAGAAACGCTCTTATTTTGTAAGAGAGTAGCTCGGCTAAATGCACCCCACTGATATCCAACTAAAGTTGATGCAGTGTCATTATGATACTGACACTCACTACAGAAAAAACTGTGGCTACTACATGAAAAAAATGGAGACCTTGGTGATCCAAGTGTGTGCATCGTCTTATCTGACTGGGATAACATACAGGCTCAAGATGACACTGTTACCCTGGCTACTTCTCGCTGTGCTATCACGAGTTAATGATCAGCCTAGTTTTACTGCTGGTGGACATCCTAATGAGCAATTAATGCTGTATTAGAGGGCTTGGAGGGTGTGTATACTGTGTGCGTGTGTGTGTGTGTAATTGGATGTGAGAGAAACTATTAGAATCAAACATGTAACATACCTTTGACTGTGGATCAGCCAGTTCAAGTTCTGTTTTTAATCATTGGTCTGTTTATTTTCTCGGTGTCTTGGCAGAGATGTTTTTCTACAGACGTGAGATTACTGTACTGAAATGTTATGAACTAGTACAGACATATACCAGAGGGCTCTTGATTACACTTCCTGATTTGTAAGAGTGTG
>JAZGTJ010002637.1:0-40828 GCA_036877575.1 Botia almorhae
TCATGCTCATAACTGATGTCTCCACTTTCACTCTCTGTGATGTAGAGCTCTGTGTAGATCTCATTCAGCAGGGTTGGGTTTCCCTGCTGTGATGTTCCCTCATATAAACACTGACACTTCTCTCTCAGATTTGATCTAAATGTGTTGAGGACTTCAGTAAGATTAGACTTATGGCTGTAAAATTAACAAACCAGATAATCAGACAAGTTACAAAAGTAAACGTTTACAGCAAAATGGATTTTTAATTTTTTGCATCTTAGTACAAAGAACATGTTGTTAGGTTTGTGTATCATTATAGCCAACTGTTGCATCAAAAACACTAAAATGAAACCCTACAGTTTACCTAAAACCAGGATCCATGTTTTGAGGTCGGTTCTCAGGCTGCTCAAACTTCCTACAGACGGGTTTTGTTGTGACTGGTCCGGGAGTCAAAACTGACCTTCAACATCATAAAAAGAATCAATACTGAGATGCTTTGTGTGTTTTTTGTAATTATCCTAAAGTGTTCCTGTACATTTTCTTGTAGCTCAATTGGTAGAGCGTTGTGTTAGCAGTTCAAAGGTTGATTCCTAGGAAACACATACTTATATGTATAATATAAAAGCACTGTACGTCACTTAGCATAAAAATGCCAAATGCATAAACGTAACATTTTGGTTTTTACACCACAATGCTAAACCGCACAATTGTAATAAAATTAATTTTACCTTTTGCATATTTGCTCAGTGTCAGATGTAGATTTACTGCATGCCATCTGCCCAGAATTACTTATTTTATTCTTGCACAATAATGATACATTAACATACTGTTATATAAATATCTCATACTATAATAATGTAGTTTATTTGCATATTATACCTTTGATCAGGACATGCATTTTCACTCTTGAATTTTATTGGTGGATCCATAGACCAATCAGTTTTCACAGACACGCCGCTGGGCTCTGGATCTGATCTCTTCTGATGATCTGAACTATAACAGAGCAGATAACAGTTAATTCTGCAGTTAATTACTGCAGTCAACGAATAACATTTATTTGTCATTAAGGAACCTTTTAGATCTTTTTATTTTCACTTTATTAGCATAAAATCTATTGTTGACGCGTGTTGACAGAAATTACCTGAAATTGGGATTCAAATCTCCATCTGTGGTTGTTTGTGAATTGTCCATGCTGACTTGATGATCAACTTAAAAGACGAAACAAAATATACACTCATGAAGCATCTGCGTTATCTCCAGCACACAATATTACTTACATTACAAACCTGTTTATACTTTTGACCGATTACAGATAACGAAGCACATTCTTTAGGATACAAAAAGTATCAAACAAGTATCAGACTTACAATGTCTGTCAGAGGAAACATGGAGAAAGTCAACAGCGTGCCGCGTCACCTAAATATCACTTTCATCAGAATTTGACTAATTTAAAATCCATTCTCGAAATATATGCAAATACCCGCATAAGCCTTTATACACGTTTCTAGTAGACGCTGTGTATTGTAAAGCAAACGCGCCTCTTCTGCATCGAGTCGAAATGGCGAAAATTTACTTTCACTTTCTATTTCCATGCGTATCCTGCAGAAACACAAGGAACGCCCACAACTACACGCCACGCCCACGATAACATGTCGCATCAGTTTGCAGTCTTCTACACCAACTAACGATAAGGCGGTTACGTTTGGGGTTACGACAGACAATGTTAAATAAATGTGTTTCTTTCAAACAAAAGGCTGCCAATATATAAGTACAAAGATTTAATAACACATGCTCGGTGTTAATGGGCGTTCCTTGCAGTAGGCTTCTTCTTACATTAATTCCTCGCTGTTTGGGGGTGTTTTGGGGGTCAAACGTCTAACACACAAAACACAACACACGTGGTTAAAAGATTAAAGGTGCAGTATTGCAAATACACTTAAAGGTAGGGTAGCTATTTTTAATAGAAAAGCATCGAAACTTGCCTTGAAAGCATAAGAGCTCACCGAAGCCACGCCTCCTCCAACACATAAACGCTTACGTAGTTTGACAGGACATCCTATCATTGCACATTTTAACATTATATGGTCCTCTGTCTTTACACAAAAGATATAAATATATCTTTATATATATTTATAACTATATTTAGACCATATTTGTTTATATATAAATATATTTAGACCAAGTTATTTAGTGACTGTTATCAGGCTGTGATACTTTCAATCAGCATAACAAAAAGGTTATTTTGCAGAAGTTAATTACCCTGTCATTAAATGTATGTAGGGACACAGTGCTTTAAAACACCAGTTAGTTTTAAAATCTTAACATTTATATAGCGATTTCTTGTTAAAAGGCGTCAAAAGTTACAAATACTGACTATTTACTCCATGCCGTATTATTGCACGAACAGTAACAAACACAAAAGCTAATATTTATTTCAATAACGTATTTTCTTATTTTCACATTGAGCAATTTTTTGTAAAAAAAAAAAAAACAGAGAAAGAGCTGTATAAATATTCAAATCCTGTAAATGTCAGACAGACTTTTGCGCCTAAAGTAAAAATATATAATCTGCAATAAGTGACATTTGACACGCATTAACCCCTTAATTTTGTGTATATGGTGGTTTTCCTGGGAAAAATAAAAATTAATAATAATTAAAATAATTTCTTACAAATAGGTTCAGTTAAGGCTTTACAAAACGATCAGTTTACATTATTGTCTGGCTTTATTTTTAAGAAAACGGTAGCTGGGTAGAACTTAATCCTGTTAACCAAATGTCAAGACCTGCCTAGCTCATACTCTTATTTTGAAATGAACATGCTACTGAACTTCACCCGGAAATACTCCATTTAGAGAACATGCTGTACACACTCATAGTATGATCTTCTCTCTACAGATTATTTGACCATGGATCCATGGATGGACGTAATTAACTTCACATGATTTTTAATGTTTCGTAAGTTGATTGGAACGCTTTTATCGTTTTTGTAATTTAAAGCTGTTATTAAATGCAAAACTTCTAATATAACTAAATGTTTATCTCACAATCCCTTTCTTTAACTTGACGTCAATTGTATCGTTCTTCCCAACACATTTGTAGAGAGCTGTAACAGCTGAACTTTTTACTTTTTATTGACGTTTTTCTGTTAGAATAGAAATATCATGACGTGGCATTCTTATGTAATGTACAGTTAATATACATGTATGGATTAAACCCTATACAGGTGCTCATCTTAATAGATCACAATGGGTAAAAAGAAAGGCAAAGACAAAAGCCCAGCCTTCGACGGCAGCGCTGATACATCAGGTAAATACTGACCGGCGCTATTCAGTATTTGTGTGTGTTTCTTAAATCTAATACAAACGATTTCCTGCAGGTGTTTCCTGCAGTCACATTCGTAAAGGAATTGAGCGCAATTTATTGAAGAGGGTCACTTTAAATGAGCACTGGAACCAGTGTCAAGACTGTGAGACAGTGAAAACAGCTGACAGCGAGATCTCAGATGACGTTCACATAGAAGGTCCAGCGGTGTGGATGTGTCTAAAATGCGGCCACAGAGTAAGCGCCACATTCACCGGTAGAATACACAGTGATGTCGCCATTACATTATGCTGATGTTTAAAGCTGCACGACGTAACTTTTCAGTTATAAACATTAAGGTTTTGTAAAAAGAAAAACTCATTTATTTGAGTTAGCAGATTGTTATATACCAGCCATGCATGAATGTCTTTGTCAGGGTTGTGGGAGATCTTCTGATGATCAACATGCGATCAAGCACTACGAGACCCCTCGATCAGAGCCTCACAGCTTGGTGCTCAGTTTGGATGTTTGGAGCGTCTGGTACGTGACACACACACACACACACACACACACACACACACACACACACACACACACACACACACACACACACACACACACACACACACACACACACACACACACACACACACACACACACACACACACACACACACACACACACACACACACACGTGTTCAGTGTTAGGGTTTATGTATTCAAACATCTCATCCTCTGATCTGATGTGTCACAAAGGTGTTACATGTGTGATGAGGAAATCCAGTATTCCAGCACAGGGCAGCTGGCACAGCTCATAACAAACATAAGAAAGCAAGTGCTGGCAGAGCCAAGCAGGAAAACCACAAACCAAAGTAGGTGCCACTTTTATTGTGGATTTTTTCGAATACTTTGTATTTGTATTATTAGCCATACTTGTAATGAACAGTATATATGTTAAATATATAGTTATATATTTGTAGTATGTACTTGTGTATTATTATTTGATGTACAATAATTAAATTAAATTAAATATTGGTTAATGTGTGGTGTCTGTCAAATAAATAAACAAATACGATTTGTAGTACAAACCCCTTAAATGTGCATTCATTTAAATTAAAGGAAACAAGAAGTACTTTGAAATAACGTTTCTGCTATTTGAACTTATGTTATGTTAAAGTTTGTTAGGGTTTTACTAAACGCGCTAGTTTCTGTTTAAACATACTACAGAATAATAATAAACATTCTACAGAAGGTAAAAAGGAAGAGAGCATAGTGGAGGTCCCTGCCGAGCAGACACAGGACGAAGACAACGAGCACAAGGAAAACCAGAAATGCAACTCGAAACACAACGACAGTCCCAAAAAACAGAAAGCAGAAACAGGGATGTTAGATGCGGTATCTGTCAGGGGCCTTAGTAATTTGGGCAACACGTGTTTCTTCAATGCAGTCGTGCAGGTAAAGACTCACACACCAGAACGCAACACACCAGAACTGTTTTTGTTTATGTGAGAAAGGTCTGCAGAAATCTGTGATGTTCTGGTCTTCTGCCTTTCAGAATTTGTCGCAGACGGTGCTTTTGAGACAGCTGCTGAAGCAGATCACGGATGAGAGAAGCAGCCTCACCATCACACCTGATCTCTCCTCTCATTTGGTAGTAATTCCTTCACAAGACCTTCAGTAGATTGTTCTCTGGCCTTCTCTGTGTGATTGTCTTATGTTGTTTTCAGGAGCCTCTTCAGATCCAGCTGGAAAGACCCAGTTCACTCACGCTGGCCATGTGTCAGCTGCTCAATGAAATCCAGGACACTAAAAAGAGTGTTGTGACCCCTAAGGAACTATTTGCTCAAGTGTGTAAAAAGTAAGTACCTGTACAAACTTGTGCTGTCAGTGCAGATGGCAACAGGTTACAGAACAGTGAATCCAAAAACAAAAATGATTTTATTCATTTGTTATTTTTTCTGTATTTTCACTAAAATGTAGTATATGTTAAACTAAAAACAGCATCCAAGGTGTTTAGACAATCTTTTTGGTGCTTTAATGAATGTGTTCAATATGAACAGAGCCATTTTCATTTTTTGGCGAGCTGTTACTTTAAGAGAGTCAGTGTTCAGTGATGCTATAGTTTTTCTTTTTTAACTACATGTATGAAGGAAAAATGCTCCTGTCAAAAACTGTTTTCTTGGTTTATTACTGGCCTGTGGTTTATTCTGAAAGCTTGTGGTTCGTTATCTTTTTGGAAAGGTTTCCAAATGTTTTGTGTGCTTTGTTCAGTAGTCTGTGTCTGATGTGTGTGACTCTTTACAGAGCTTCACGCTTCAAAGGCTTCCAGCAGCAGGACAGTCAGGAGCTCCTGCGGTACCTTCTGGATGGCATGAGAGCAGAGGAAGTAAAAGTACTGTATGACCCTCCAACAGGAAATGACCTCACGACGCACCATAGACACTCCTTTAATCTGCATTATGACTAGATTAAATATGGATTATTTTTGAAAACTTGTCCTTTTTATTTTTGCTGTCTGACATTTGATTTAATACTTGGTAAAGCAAAGGAAATGCTTGTTTAATGCTTTAAAAATGTTCTAACACCTTTTTCTACATTCTGTTTCCTGTATTCCTCAGAGAGTAACTTCTGGAATTCAGGACGCTTTGAAAAACTCAGGCAAATGCTTAGAAGCTGAGCAGACAAAGAAGGTTATAACAGGTACCTGTTTATCCAACGCTGATTTGTCATTCACAAATTATATGGTTTGACATTACAAATAAGGACCGGTGAAGGTCCGGCCAATCACAGCGAAAACCAAATAAACAGACCTGATTCCCACAGCTCTGTATTAGAGTATATGCTTATCACTGAAATATTGTGCTAAAAGCACACACTGTGTTAATATGAACAGAATATGAGAAGAACGGTGCCCCCAGGAACTTTGTGGAGCAAGTGTTTGGGGGAGAGCTGAGCAGCACAGTCATGTGTAAAGAATGCCGAACTGTTTCTCTGGTGACCGAGATGTTTCTAGATCTTTCTCTTCCTGTGGCTGATGAGGTAATCTTGTGTCTGTATAAAAGAGAACGACTTATAGGGCTTTTTATTTGAAAATGTTAAAGCTCAAGCATCGTGTTCTCACTTTTTGGTTCAGGATTTGGTACGTTTTTGTTCTGTGTAAACCTATTTGAGTGTCTCCCTCAGGCCTACAGGAAAAAGAATCAGAAGAAAGTGCTGGACTATCACAGCAGTGTAAGTGAGAGAGTTGATGACACAACTTCTCTGGCCAATGGGAATGAAGACATGCCTACGGGAGCAGGAAGCAAGTATCAGCAGAAGAAAGCCAAGAAACAGGCCAAGAAACAAGCCAAGGTGAAGACACAGTAGTTTATTACTCTTAGTAGTTTCGTCTCTAGTTGTGAATGTTTCTTTTAATACTTTTAATGAAAGGTATAATAATTATGTTTTGTTTTAGATATAATTAAATGCGTTGTAGTATTATCAAGAATATACAAAGAATGTGTATATACAATTTGTATATTGTAATACACTATATTACTATAATATACTATGTTATATAATATTTGTATATATATTATATTATAATTGTACATTAATGTGTAATTTTTTAAAACAATTTTTCAAATCATGCATTTTTGGTTTATGTGTTTATAGAATCAGAGGCGGCAGCAGAAACTGGGAAGTAAAGTCACTCTAGATGCGCTGACCAATCAAAACGCAGCCAGCAGCACAGGTCCGGAGGAGGGACCGATTCCAAGTGATTCAGCTGAGGGGGGTGCTGATGTGGAAACAGGTGAAAGAACCCAAGATCATATCCACCAATCACCTGATACCAATGCCTCACACCTCGCACCATCCCAAAAAGATGAAGATGATGAGGAACCCAAACAGGAACCTGCTACTTCTGTCAACCGCTTTACTGCCTTATCAGAAGACCAGAATTCTGAAGAAAAGTCTGTGGAAGAAGATAAAACGGAAGGAGAGAATGAAATTGAGGAAGAGGGCGATGCAGTCCAGCTATGTGCTGAAGAGGATCAGTTGGTGGAGGAAATAAGTACCATGTCGCTGAACGCAACTTCAGGAGGACAAAGTGAGATGGAGAACGGAGATGATGCTTCGGTAGATGCTAAAGAATACACCGTTATTAATCAGGACCCCGAGCTTGCATTTCACACGCTGGCCACCAGGGCGGCGCCAGTGAAACTGGAGTGTTCGGTGGAGTCGTGCCTCTATCAGTTTACTGAGGTGGAACACCTCACAGAGAACAACAGACTGATGTGTGTTACCTGTACAAAGCGTCAGTCTGGACCTAAAGCCTCAGAAGGTACTGTGCTTACCTTTAACCGTATTTTTTATTTTTTCAAACTCTTTACACCTGGTTGACTAGTTGTGGTTAAGTCACTACAAGACCGATGGCAGTGTACAACTTATATGAGAAACTGGTAGAAATGTTAACTGGTTAAAGTGTTCAAGTATTGATTATGTTGCTGTTATGCAAAACACCACAGCATATTGTCACATAACTAACTGCCCCTAATGCAGCAAATCCTTTCCTGTTATCTGGTATGGAACGTTGCATTTACATTACAAATGCGATTTTTTTTTTGTGCGTGTTTGTGAACGTGTTTGTGATCGCATCGAAATCGTCTATCGCGGTCTTATTCATTGTGAACGCTTAAACTCACATTCTGAAGTGGCCTCAGTTTAAGCGTTCACAATGAGTTTTTAAGAATCTGTTTACACCTCAGCTGTCCGTTCATGGTTGGATCACCTGAGACTATTTCGTAGCTTCACTGGTAAAGCATGGTACTAGCGATGTCATGGTCATGGGTTCTATAGCCAGAGAATGCATGTACCCATATATAGCTTGAATAGAGAGCAAGCAAGTATGCCAGGTGCATAAATGTACAGTAGATGAGATGGATAATCCTACCAGGTTCTGGGCCGTTTTTGACATTGAGCAGAAAACCGAGGGCATGTTTGGCATGTCTTAATTAAACTCCTGTTGTGAGACTTTGGACAGCCTCATTGCAGCTGGACAAACGTGAAAGTGTTAATTGTTGTTGTTGTTGGTTCAGGGGGTAAGAAAGGTGTTTACCGGGACGCGCTGAAGCAGATGTTGATCTCCTCTCCTCCTCCAGTGCTCACACTTCATCTGAAGAGGTTCCAGCAGGTAAGACATCTGCTGCTGCTTCTTCCAGACCACCACACTGATAAACATCATTTAGGCCTTTTATCATTTATTCACTTTTGTTTGTTCTCCCAAGGTCTCATACAGTGTTTGTAAAGTAAACCGACACGTTCAGTTTCCTCAAATCCTGGATCTTGCACCCTTCTGCTCCTTAAACTGCGAGGTGAGCAAAGTTTTTCTCCTCAGTTTTCCATCGCCCCTCCTCACCTCATATTTTTGTTTGGTCCGAGAGGAGTATTCTGGGTTTAATCTTCTGACGACATGAAAAATATGTTTGAATTTTTACTCCGTTTGTATAACAGGCAACATTTCGGTTTACACTTTACGGTAAAGGTTCTAATAATTCAGGTTTAATAGTATTTTTAATACAGTTCTAGGAAAAATAGATCCTTACCACTTGTATTTTGAACCAGAACTGGTCTCAGATCAGTTCAGAAACTGTTCCAGGTAACTAAGCTGTCTGATTCTGTTTTAGGGAGTGAAGGACGGCGAGACAAAAGTGCTATATAGTCTTTATGGCATAGTGGAACACAGCGGAACCATGCGGTCTGGACACTATACAGCTTACATTAAATCCAGAACTTCCACACACAGCTCTGTAGAAAACGGCTCTGGTGCTGCTTGTGAGTGTCAGTGCTGTTCAAGCATGTTTCACAAAGATCTCTCTGTGACAACAAACAATGAGCCTGTATTTGCTGTAGACGTTTAGATTAATGTTCTTGTACGTTCCTCTTCTCTCAGCAGGCAACGTGGAGGCCAGTAAAGGATCGTGGTTCCACGTAAGTGACACCAGTGTCCACTCGGTGACAGAGGTCAAAGTTCAGAGCGCTCAAGCCTACCTCCTGTTTTACGAGAGGATCTCGTAATGCACCTCAAACATTCTTAACAAAAAAAGGGCTGCTGGGGCTTTTTCCAGCTTCATCGCTGCTGCTGGAATAATCCTGTTCTAACACACTGCTAAAAACACAAATCATGAGCGTCTTTTTGTTTTGTTTTCTCTGTATTATCACCTGTGGTTCTTGCGAAACAGTTTTAATTTGACCCAAAAGTTTCACAACAAACTTGATTTAAAAAAGCATATAAATATCAAGGTTACAATTTAACAACAATGAAATGGGTTTTTTTTACATCTAGAAATGATTGAGTGAATTGATGAGGGTTTGTGGTGGTTTATCTGTGCCTCATACAGCACAACTCAGCTGCTAAAACTGACGATCTTGTCTAAAATCAGTCATATTTCACTTTAAATTTTTATGACAGTTAAGCACGTTTACAACTCATTACTGTAATGCAAAAATTGTAATGCATCCCCTCCAGATGTCAATAAAATGAATTCTACCATAATTTATAATTACTGTACTTCTAAACCAATCAGCTATTACATTATAGCATTACATTATGTGGTTCCTAACGGTTCTAACAGCAGTCACATTTTTTATGCAATTTATATATTTTTCTTTTAATTTGGGGTGACATATGACCGACCGCATTTACAGTTTTCATGAAAATCACAGTTTAAATTTAGTTGAGTTTTTTTATGTCTTAAATATATCCTTTGGTACAATTTTATTTTCAAATAAACAATTACCTGTCATCGATATCGTTGGGTCATCTCTATGAATTTACTTCTTGTTTAATTTATAAACATACTGAAGAATTTAATATTGTTTCGAGAGAACAATAACGTTCATATATCAACAGGATGTCAATGTTAAAAATAACTTTGTAAACATTTTCTAAGGTTTGAACACAATAAAATGGATGTTCTAATACTTGAAACGAGAGCTACTTCCTTCTTGTCAAAACATTCAATTGGCTTTTTCACTGATTTAAAGAAATATAATAAAATTAATATCACGTGCTACTAGGTAGCAACCCAATGAAATTAATTTCTTCCTCAAGGGGGCGCTTGATTGTTCAGACAGCAAAAATGTCATTTGTGTGCCATTACAATCTTAGGATGTCACTTTTTAATCTAATAAACGATCTATTTGTTAATTCAGCAGCGTTCAGTCAGGTAAAACTTTAAAAGGCATTACACTGAAAACCATGAAAATAAATATAATTACAGATAGACAACTTCCGAAACCGTTAAGCCCCGCCCCTTAATAGTCACCTGTTCATTCAGTGGCGGGAGTTTAGAACCCAGTGGTCTCTATGGTAACAGTCTATGCCGGAAGTGTCGGGGTGTCTCACGGTAACCATCGGAGAGTTTACGTTTCGGTTAATCTACGCATTCACAAATCGACTCGTTGGTTGAACAGGCCGATTTTCAACTAATAAATAGCCTATATAACAATGACCTTTAATTGCGTTATCATTGTCTTCACAAAAGAAAGATTTATGATCTCGGCTTAAAGTCTGACAGTAATTGTATTGAAATTTATTGCTGAAGTGGATGAATTTGTTAGAAAAGTGGCTGCAGTGACACTCATTAAAGAAGATGAATCGGAAGATGCAGCTGCTGTGATCCGGATTTACGGGAAGCTGTCCGGATCTCGGAGAATTTGTGTCTTAGTTCATCTCCTTCAAAGCCCTGCCTCTAAAAACATAAGCTAAAAACTAAGACAAACATCCCAGGAAACTCATAAACCAACTATTTGACTGTGCTGACTCATCTCTGCTATGTGTGTGTGTGTGTGTGTGTTTCAGTTTTTGCAACAGATCCATTCTGATGCGGCTTTCCTTTAGTCTGAGCTGCAGTGTCTGGCCTCCACCCAGCAGGGGGAGCTACAGGCTGAGAGAGAGCTCTCAATCACACGCTACAGAAAAAATGTCAGCTTGCACTCCCTCCTGTACCTTAAATTTGTGGCTCTGTCCCAAATATACCAACGGGCCACCTACAAGTGTATGCTTTGGAAGTAGCATAGCTACCGTTGGTAGTAGTTTGCAATAAAGGCTTTGTGTAAGTGAATATGAAGGGTGTATAGCAACAGCAAAGGGGTCAGTCACAAGCAACCCTCATAAAATGACAAAAGACACTCTTCAGTTGTTCCTCAGACTACAGGGTTTCCCATTTGTTATTTTACGGTTCAGAAATATGTTTCTAAGCTGCACTCCACTGCCCAACAATTCATGCAGCAGTCATAAACCATGACTCGCAAAGGTCGCAAAAGGGTCATTTGGAATGCCACATACTGTATTGTTGTTTCTATTCTCTGTCTGTATCTTTGTTTTTTGTTCTCTCTATACCTTTCTTGCGTCCTCTGTGCAGTATCAGCAGTTAAAAGTTCATTTGTCTTCCTGTCGGCTTTGCCCTGCAGGGCATCAATACCGCAACATAAACAAAGCGCTGGAGAAATGCCATTATGTAAATGAATAATCAAGACTTTCTGCTGAATAGAGCTGTTGTACCTGTGTGTGTGTGTGTGTGTTTGTGTGTGTGTGCGTGTGTGTGTGTGGGGGAGGGGCGGTTTACTTACCATATATTGGGGATAAATGTGTACCCAAAAGTCAGCAAAACCTCACAAATCTAAACAAAACCTCCTTTTGGGGACATCCTTATATGTAAAAACATTATAAAACATATAGTAAATATAGTTTTTTTAATTGTAAAAATGAAGTTTTCTGTTAGGGTAGAGTGTGGATTAGATTTGGGTTAGATGGTTTATAACTAGCTGTGTATAAAAACAATAGACGTTTTTGATATGTCCCCAGTTAGTGTGTGTGTGTGTGTGTGTGTGTGTGTGTGTGTGTGTGTGTTTGTGTAAAGCCCCTGGAAAAACGCTTCAGGACAAGAGAGATGAGGCAGAAGTGAGACACAGGAAGGTAAACAAACCCCACCAACGTATCATCAGTCAATAATTTAATGTTACGCTGTTGTGTTTAATTTTAAAGATCATTAATGCATAACTGCATTAATGCATAAGATGTTACTTACAGTTTACAGTTTTGCTCTTATTATGAGATGAATATTAGCAGTAGTGCAGCTTGCTTTAACCAACTCCACTAAGTAACGATTAAAGAATTGAATTTTATATTTCAAGCAGCTGAAGTTTTATGGGACTTTGAATCATCCCTCCTGTTCTATAATCCTAAAACTGATGCTCAAAACCATGTCACAATTTGGGTCGACGCCTCCTCCTCTGATCATAGGCAATGTTGAAATCACATGATCTCTCAAGAGGATGAAACATTCTTTTGACTCTTGTTCATGTCTTTGATTTAATTCCATCGCTTCTCTTCTTTCTGTCTGTTCCTTAGATCAGAGAGAACACGGATGAGGACCACAGAGATCTCTGCTCTATAGCGCAGAGCTTTAATGATGAGTGTGAGCCACAGAAACTCAGAGAGAACTTACGGAGAAAGACTCCACACCATCCACTGCTGCTCAGAACAGATGCAATGTGTGTATTTGTAGCACGAGATAAACACAGAACCACTTAATTTACCCAAAAATGAGATTTGAATCTCATGGAAACTAAAAATGTGCGGTTCTCACTTCTGTTTAACTTCAAAATCAAAATATCTGATTTATTGTTAGTCAGATTTCAGGTACTTTTTTGTCATTTGAGACAACACAGATGGTTTGCAATATTAGAACCTAACAAAAATGTCTCAACAGACAAAAATATTTAGTGTTTAGTTTCAAACCCTTTTTCTTGTGGTTTATGCCTGACCTAAAGGTTATGCTCTGTTTTCAACATTTATGCTGTTGAAAACACTACAGCACTGGAAGATCAAGAAAGACTTGCATGCATCACCAGTGGTTACAAACATTACATATGCTAATTACTCAAATAGACATTTCTATCTTACAATGATGTATTTTAATTGCAAAAAAGATGGCAACAGAAAATGAATTACACCTTGCAATAGACAACATGATTTTGTGTACGTAGTATATCTTGCCATTTAATGAAGGTAGGATTGAATTAAGTGGTTCAATCTATGTTATTCCAAAAATGTTTGAATATTTTAGTATATATTGTAATTTTGGTATATAATAGTTGCAATTTTGCTGAAAAGCCAATGGCAGACTCCCACCGAAAAACTTGCCCTTATTCCCCCTACATAAAGATGTTTATCGTCTGTGTTTCCCCCTGTCGGCAGTGAGGGGTCACTCTCTCCCCCCAGCTGTTTCGTTTTCTGTGTCGGTTCTTTTTTCTTTGCTCGTGCCCCGCGGAGAGGGAAAGAGAGCGCGCGCGCGCGTCCTCGCACCTCGTCGTCTTTGGCCTCCTCTGCTTGAGGCTCCAGTGCTGCCACGTAATCCCGGTCGAGCTGCCCGTTAGCTGGCGGACCCACGGCGAGGAGTTCGGCACTCGTGACAGCGACTGCGGAAGATTAAACGCGATCGTACGAAACCTTCCCCCGGGCTTTGGCGGAACACGGACTGCGGCGGTAAGCGAAAAGTGCGTGGAAGTGTCCCCACGCGTGCGTTGCGGGTGCGAGCGAGCGAGCGCACTAGACCGAGTCCAGATTTATTGGATTTCACTGGGCAAGCGGACGCAGCGGCGCGACGCGCGTGTGTGAAGTGGACACAAATACTTTTGAAGTGTTTTGCATGCAACAGGTTCTTTGATTTGTGGTCGATTTTCTTTACATCGAAACAACTCTTAACATGTCAACATGCAACTTTGATAGATTGCAACTTCGATGCAGAAGATAAACTGTGGCTTCTGTTGTCATGCAGTCGATTTCTGGCATGTTCCACACTGTGGTCTGCGAGTTTGTGAGGTCATCAAAAATAAGTTTATTTTGATTAGCGGTTTTAGTTGCAAGTGTGACGTCAAACACAATAGGAATTCAACTTTAATTTCCATGTAGTTTTAAGACGACGAAAGACGTCACACCCACACAGATCTGATACATTCATAAAATGACATGCACTAACATTAATTAACGATGGGCTGTCGTGCTAATGTAATTTAGGTTTTTGTTTGAGGTGTTGGGTTTGGGATGTTATGTAAATGTATATATTTGTTTATTAAGTGAGATAGAACATTTTTGACACAGTCACACTTTACATCCCAACTTAAATGAACCTAATAAGATTTTATCATATAACAAAACACTTCAAATTTGGTGATAACGTTAACACTGATTTGTAATGATGTCTTAAGTGCACACATTAAGGTGTCTCATATTACACAGTGACCATAATTAAATTAAACTTTTCTCACTGGTATGTCTGTACATTTTCAGGCAAGCGGTTTATGTAACACATTCACAGCATGTTTCCAAAATCATACAATCTTATCATACAACACCCAGTTCCTGTTTGCCTGGGTGGGAATTGTGTCCGAGACTGCCGTTTTGCCTTTATTCTGCGTGTGTGTGTGCACTGCTGGACTGCAGTTTTTCTCATTGAGGTTTCTTAGTGCTGGCCTTTGCTCAGTTGCCATGACTACGGGTGGGAAAAGTTACTACAGGTGTAAAGCCACAGATGGAGAAATACTTCATGTATATGTTTATATAATTGCTGTAGGCAGGGCAGTGCCCTGCAGCGTGAAATGCTGTACTTTATTTAAATATACTGCACACAACAATCTTAACTGACAAATCAAAGCCCTGCTGAAAAAGAACAGCTAAAACCAGCCTAAGCTTGTTGGCTGATCTGTGCTGGTTTAAACTGGAAATGGCTGGTTTAAGAAGGTCCTCCCAGCCTGGTCAAGTTGGTGTCCAGCAGGTGTAAACTGGTGGGTCAGCTGGTCTTCCAGCCTGACCGGCTAAGACAAGCTAAAAAAAGTGGTCAAAACCCCTCTAAAACCAGTTGTGCTAAATCAGGCTGCCAGATTAGACTGGTTTTAGCTGTTTTTTTTTCCAGCAGGGAAGAATTTCTAAAAATAATAACCTAAAAACCAACATAAAATGTAATCGATATAATTGATTAAACATATTTACATAGTACACGATGGAATGCTGGTCTGTTGAATGTAACCCTTTCTATTGGAAATTACAATATGTTAATAATGTAAATTGTAAGTAAAATAGGTTATAGATTAACATTTAAAGAAATGGCAGTAGCATCTAAAATTATGCGCATTCCCTAAGTTAGCATGTTAGCATGCTAAAGTAGAATGCTAAAGTAGAACTTTGTGTTTGTCAAATATTTGTCTTAAAAATGTGTTGTCCTCACAGGAAGGGCCGTCCTACAGTTTTACCTGCGGGATCAAGGTAAACCTCTGCGTTTGACGGTTCTCAGAACGTGTGAATACGCCGGAGCCATGCGGCAGTTGAAGGGCAAGCCCAAGAAAGAATCGTGGAAGGATAAAAAGGAGAGGAAACAGGCCATGCAGGAAGCGAGAGAGCAGGTCACCACCGTTGTCCTGCCCACACTCGTCGTTCTCGTACTGCTTATCGTCCTCTTCGTTTATGTGGCGACGCGACCAGGAGCCATAGAGTAAAAAAAAACTCTTGATTCCCTCACATCTCCCTTTTTCTGTCATTTTAGCTCATTGTTTCCCAAAGCTGAGTTTGGTGAATGAATTTGGACACTATCAAAAGAATGAATGGACTGATGAAAACAAAAGTCAGAGCTTTCATGTGCCATGTATGGAGTGTGTTGAAGGAGTCTTCCATTTTGGCTCGGGTCGGAGCGCCTCTCCCAGCCAGCAGCATTCGTACCCGGTATCTGTGGGTGCCATGTTGGCTCTGAATGCGCTTACAGGGTTCCAGTTTCATGCCAAAGCAACTGAGACGCGGCAGACTCGGACTGACCCGGGACCAGGGCCAGACCTGAAGCTTCTGTGCTCAGATTTACTAAGTCAGTACAAATCCCAGTGACTGTAGTATTGCACACGCCTGTAGCATGCACACTCATACACACACACACATCAGAAACACATCTGTTTTGTGTTGCTGTAAACATAACAAACGAGCATTGAGTCTCACATGACATGATGACAGATGTATGTATGTATAATAATGTATAATTCTGATTTCTGATTGTTTTCTGGTTAAACTGTGCGTGCGTGTGTGTGCGCAAGTAAATGCGCCATGAGGTGCATGTTTATATGACACATCTGTGATAAACAATCCCAATAACAAATGTACACATGTTAAAGTAATGTATTCCAGCAGGACTTGGATCTAAAAATGTGCCTTAAAACTTTAAATGATGCGCAGTTGTTAAAGTATTAATAATAAAGAAGCAGAAAACCACGTTGGCCTCAGATATGCTTAGAATACATTGTGTCGTGATATTTTATTAATATATTTTATATTAGTGCTTGAGAAATCTCAGGCAGAAATATTCTTGTAAGGATTTGGTCATAAACACTAGACATCTGTTTATTTTAAGAAGCTTTAAACTTTAAAAAACTATAAAGCACTTTTAGCCATGTTTTTTGGCTGTACTTGTACACAAACCCAGCACCCATTAAAAGGTGAGGCATATAAACAGAGCAATTCATAAAAAGCGCAATACAGAGCCTGGGTTTGTTGTTAGTCTTTCTTAAGAGCTGTGGTGTGTCTTTAATGCTTGCGGCTATGTCTGATGTTTCTATTACATTGTTTTCATTTGCACTATGTGGAATTTGTTCGTATCAAATGTATCAAATTAACCGGGCCGATCCAATATTCATGTGTAATTAAATTATGGTGAACATAATTTACTCTGATACGCACTGCAGTGTCCTCATTGTGCCTGCATAGGAAGCAGAATATATAAAACAAAAAGTTTTTTGTTTTATATGGCCGCATTTACGGCCATTTAATGCGACACACATTGATTTAATGCATGATAAATTTCATGTTAAAATAAAAATGACTACACGAAATGTGAAATTATAAATAAGCATAAAACATTTAAAATGATAAAATATAAATTCTGTAATGGAAACAAAATGTAGTAATTAGGCTGCATTGATTCTGCCAAATTTACACAGAACCAAAGCAGCATTGGAGCTGACTTGGATATTAGGTTGAGGTGCGTCTGAGCATATTTTAGTACAGCATGTATACATCAAGGCCCCTTTACACAGAATTTAAAGCCGGCACAGAGCTCAGAGCAGCCTTAAGTCAGCTGTGTAAGACACATTTGAATTGCAGTAAATTTGCCAGAAAAGGTGCAATAATTCAAATAACGTCAGGTCTGTAGCGCCCTCTATTGGTTAAGTTTAACGGCTTCGTTGGAAACTCCGGGTTTAGCTTCACCGTTGTCATTTCTTTGTGATACTAGTTTTCGTAATATGTTTGGACGGCAAAGCTAAATTCACAAACTCATTAAATAAAACTCTTCATCTATTTCTGTTTATGTCACAGCCAAAACGACGTGCAACTTACTGGTCAATTTGACATGCTCATTATAGCAAACATTTGATAGGACAAAAATCCTAAATGTTTAGTGCAGGATGAGTCATCAACATTTGGCTTCATTTTTACCAAGATAAGAATTTGAAATGACCTCACTAATCAACTAACAAACAAATGAAAAGCCACAAAACTCCCATTTTAATCTTATTAGGTCTGCAAATGGTATTAAAACAGGCGTAATATGAGAAATACGCTTAATAACAAGCCATTCCTGAAACCTTCATGATTGTTAGGCAATTTCTCAAGAGATGTAATGTGTTAAAAAGCCTCAGCCAGGGTCTGCAAATAAGCGTCGCGGCCCCTTTAAGAGTTTCTCCGTCATGAAGGCGGTGACGTTGTCCGCATTCTCGGCGTGAGTGGAGGATGTTTTGCGTCTGTGTGAATCCAATGTAAATCTAGATCCGGACTCACTTTCATTGACTGCTGGATATTTTTCAATGGCATGTCATCATTGTAGACTCGACTCGGGTTGTTTGTTGTTGATATCTGCTCCAGCGTACGGCCGGTGATGGTCGCACATCAAGCTGGAGAGAGAAACAGAGGAGCGGCTGTGATTACTAAGCTCCTTCGGTAAACACGTCTAGTAGTGAGTCCATTACTCTGTTCTGCTTATGTGGTTCAAACTTATTAGTTATGCTTTTATTACATACAATTCTATACTATTGTTTGTAGTTGTTATTATTTATGTTCGTAATGTATTCTATAACATACAATCATATTCAATATATATACAATATAGGAGATTACATTTTTCCTGTATATTCTTTAAAGATCAGAAAATGTGATGTTACCTTTATGGTACTTTAAAGTTTTATTAACGTCATTGAACTTTATTATATAGAATTATTAAATTATTATTAATTTTATTAATATATTGTAGGTTATTTAGTTCATGCGTTGCATAGATACAGTATAATATGTAAATGGATACATATTGATGTAGATTATGTGTATTTGTGTGTGTGCAAACGCACTCTACAGCTGGAGTGCCAACTCATCAGAGCGCTACACACCCATAAAACAATCTGCTTCAGTGTGTGGACACCCCCCCCCCCCAGATGAGCAGCGTAACATGGCCTCAGCAGATCAGCTGGGTAATGATCTCTGTTTCAATATAAGGGAGAGAGACATAGAGACATGACATTACATGCTCGCTCACTGTGTTATGAATTGATTTAACAGCATCTGTTTACTCTAGGAAATGACGTGATACCACTGTGGTATTTCTTTTAAAGTCATTGTACCATAGTACTACCACAGTATTTTTAAGGATTTTTCTCTTTACCCTTTCTTGGTTTCATGTTGAGATTAAATAGATCGCAATATTTTCATCCCTGTGCACTTTCCTTACAAAACATGTTACTTCTATGACAAGAAGTTTGTCTTTGTGTATTAACTTGCTCTGCCTCTCAAACAACTGTCCCTTTTTAGATGATGTCACCAAGCACCAGTCCATCTCCTCCAATCGCCTTACAGTCACATAGAAACCTTTACGTGATGCCGTCAGTTCCAGATGATGAAAAAACCCCACAATAATAGTTTGATATAATTGATTTGCAAATAGTTCACATTATAGACGTAAAATGGGTTGCTCAGGTGTCTATGAACTGAAAAAAGCATCAGTGGACAGTTTTTTTTTTGGCAGACCCGTTTTTAATGCTTGAATTAGATCTATTTTAATTAGGCCATTAATCTGATTCAGAAGTAGATCTTACTGATGTATCTCCAGCAATAGAAACGTGTGATTCTGTTTTATATATGACATGGAGCAGACATGGAGGTCATGACCCCTCTGATGGAGGAGGCGGGAGGAGAGGAAGAGGATGTAGATGAAGATGAAGAGCAACATTCACAAGGCATCACGTGAGTTTCTGTCAGACCAGATCTTTCACATCCATACAAGATATTTATCATTGACTTGGAGCCACTAAACCAACAATCATGGCTCTTAAAATTCTGACTACAAACGAGGTGTATTTACTGTTTGAATAAGATGTCAATTTTATTTCTTGCTGATATAAAAACAATCTGAAGTGGAAAGTGTTAATGTATAATTTGCATTTTGTTTACTTTTGGTCTGTCAGTGAAAATAGTTTATTTATAATGTTTGGAACCATATTATTCTGTAACACGTGCTAGCAGAGCGCTACAATCTGCTCTGAGCTGGAATAGGAATATAAGCAGTCTTGGAACGCCACTGGTCCAATTCAATTAGCGGACCAAAACTAACTGTAGTATAACATTCATCCCTCACAGGTTGGTACATCACCAGATTTACTTCTGATTGGTTCATCTGGCAGGGAAAACATCCTGTGATTCGTGCATTGCCAGAATGCCGGACCGGATTAGCCAAACCTGATTGGAACTGGATTTCAGTTTTGACATCTGTCTGTCTTAAAAACCCAATCACGTTTACCGACACTGAATCTTTGTTGCTCTGTTCTCCAGGTTTACTCAGACTCTACTGCATCTTCTGAAGGGTAACATTGGCACTGGCTTGCTCGGTCTTCCTCTGGCAGTGAAGAATGCTGGGATAGCGGTGCGTAACGTCTTGGCTTCTTCTGTGGTGTTGTTGTAGCTCAGTTTGTAGAGCACAGTGCCACGCCAAAATCACAGGCGTGACTCCAAGAGAACACAAAGACTGATCAAATGTGCTTTGAATGCACAAATTTGTCAACAAAAAGCATCTGCCCAGCGAACAGGGAAAGTTTTCAGAATGTTGGGTAATGTTATCTAAAAGTTAGCGAAGTTATCAAAATGTTATGAATATGTAATGAATAACATGTTTGAATAACAATCTTATAACTAAGCAATAACTTTAAACGACGTATACATTTTTAAAATTGTTCTTTGAACTTTTCTCTACTTGAGGGAAGCATTAGGGAAACGTTCTTGCAACATAAAATTGTTAGGTGGGTGAAAGTTTGTAAGAGGTTATAAAAGAAAACAAGCTGGTTCAAATCTCCAAATCTGAGTCTGAATCAGAACACTGAGATCCAGTATGAGCTTTTCTGAGGCTGCAAAAAACCTTAAAACGGAAATACTAGATGTTAAATTAAATTAAGCATAAAGGTTTAACTAAGTGCTGACTGTGAGCAGGTTAAAAAGTGAATCTGACTGGTTTATAAATAAATGTTTGCTCTGTATGTTTATATATGCTGTATTGTGTGCTGAAAGGATAATTGTTATTTGGTTTGTAATGTCAGTCAGAACTTAATTGTATTCATAACTGTGATAAAGCCGCATTTGTAAGCAAAGTTTTACAGTCACAGAGAGAGAGAGATGAAGCCAACAAACTTCGGTCATTGCAAACGGATACCAACACTCTGAAAATTGCACTTTGCGGCATTTACATGTTTACAAAGATTTACATTTACACTTTTATCCAAAGTGACTTGCAGTGCATTCAGTGTCAATACGTGTGTGAATCAGACCCACAATCTTTGCACTGCTAACACAATCCTTCACCAACTGAGTCACAGGAACACACTAAATATAAAAGACCATGGTTAATTTTTTTGTATATGGTATATTTTGCCTATGTCTAAAACACTAGAGTTTGACATTCTCTCTCTATCTCTCCCTCTCTCTCTATCTATCTCTCTTTTTCCAGCTTGGTCCGGTTAGCCTGGTGCTGATGGGCGTGGTCTGTGTTCACTGCATGCATATCCTGGTCAACTGTAGCCATCAACTCAGTGAGCGGTAAGATTCCACCAATAGCCTCGCTGCTTCAGTCGCCTCAGCCAATCACATTTCAGTGTTGTTTTCAACGTAAACACAAAGCCCTGATGTGATGTGTGTGAAGGTGCAGGAGACCAGCATGAGCTTCAGAGGTTCAAATGCCAGAACGATGTTGCTTGGCAACATTTCCTGCAAAGGTTTGCCAAGTTGTTAAACCAGAATTGTCTTATTTTAATCACTATTATGTTAAATGGCTGGTTGATTAAGTTATAGAATGTGGACAGGTGAGGTTTAAAGCAAAAAACAAAAGTTGGAACCTAAATCATACTGCATGTCACAAATTCATTATTCTCTTAATTTTGTAACTTTTGCCTCTCTATTACCATCTATCTTTGAAATATAAAAATGCACGTCACTTTATGTACTTTTCAGTGCATATGTTGCAGTCAAATGATCCAAACTGGCATTTTTTTTTCCCAGGAAATTGGACCCGACACCTCAAATTATAAGTCATTATTATTATTATCTTACCTTGGGAATTAGGGTAATGTAAAGAGATTGTTTTGTACATTGATATGTCATGTACTTAATAACTGATTATCATTTCATGTTTATTTTTAACTCTAAAAAAGAGCTATGAATTGCAGCTTTGACATGCATGAAAATAAGGCTTTGAGGTGTTGTAGTTTCTTAAAGGGCTAAGGGACAAATATTGTTTTTAAATTCAGTGTTTCCATTGGTTAAACATTAGACAATATTGTTTGAGTAATTTAAACATTTTTATATTCATTTTTGTAAAATTAAAACCTGAGGTCTGTTTTCACTAATAGTGCTGATTTGTATATTTGAGTGAACGTGTCATTTTTAAGCTCAGGTCTCTAAAGATGAAATTCAGGTGTCTGTGGTCACATGATAGAGAGGTTTTCCTTTAAATCGGTTCAGCTTCACGCCTGGCTCACTTCAAACACAACGAAGCAAATGTACAGAGTGTGACAGACTCTAATTACCATGTGGAACTTTCCTCAGATGGATTCCTGTATTCCTGGTGGGAAGCTTGGGAAAATGATCTTGTTAGCACATCCGATAAACACACGAGGTTTATTTTTATGTAATGAGACAGCTTGAAGGTTTGAGACACATTCCAGATTCTGAACATGGTCATTTTTTTCCTGGGAATTCTTGTGTGTTCACACTTTAAAATCCCTCTTCAAAGGACGTTCCCTTAGGAATGACTCTTGGATACAGGAGACTCGGCGGCTCTCATGTGTGGACAGTGTGTTGAAACGGGGAGTTTGTCACTATGCTGTCGCACATGCACTCAGTGTAAATAACAGTATGTTAAAAGCTGCCACTGTTTTTATATAAAGCTTTTTATAATTGTTTGGTGAAGCATGCCCAGGTCACATTTCACAGAGTGAAAAGCATATTTTGCGTAAAGAAAATGAAATATTAAGGCATTAAAAATTATTTTTTGTCATGACAGTTAAACAAATTTCTCTCAGTATTTATTAGAAGTAGCCTCACTATACTTAGGCAAAAGACCAAGGTGTACTTTTGACAGGTTCCCTGAGATTTATCATGTTTCAAATGGATCGAAACAAGAAAACATTTTTATTAATATTTTTTCCTATGAGGATGTCCCCACACTGTAGATTTAAGTGTCATATTGTGTGGTCTTTTAAAACATGTTACTGTTGTTTTCTCACAGGATTTACATAAAACGCTTTTCTTTTTCTCTCTTCTGCTTTGTTTATCTGGAATATTTGAATATTTAATTTCTCTCGTTTTCCTTTTTCTCGCTCGCTCTCTCTCTCTCACTCTCTCTCACAGGTTGAAACGGTCCCCCCTCGGTTACAGTGACACAGTCGCTGTTGCCATGGAGATAAGTTCATCCCCGTGCCTGAGGAAGGGTGCTCATTTTGGGAGGTGAGCTATCCCATTATGCAGTTTATTAGCATGACAGCCCCCCAAACCTGTCATGGAGAGAGAGTGTGTGTTGGGAGTGTGTATACGGCAGGAGGACACACATATCTGTGCTTTTAGTGTGCTGCTGCATGCAGTGGCATGTGCTTGCACACACACACACACACACACACACACATTTTTACTAATCTATCCAATTTGGGACATTCCATAAACTTTTATTGTTTTTATACACAGCTGGTTATAAACACTATAACCTAACCCTAACCCCCACACTAACCCTAACATAACACTTTCTGCATTATTACAATTAAAAACAAACTTTATTAACTAAATCTTTATAGCATTTTTACACGCACACACACAGGCACCTCATGACCTCAATCCTTAACTAGTGTCTCACGAGGAAATGTTTGCCTCATTTTCACCTGTGTTTGAAAACATTAATCTGCGGACTGAATAATAATGCTGAGATGTTTCAGATTCAGATTGTTGTGAGGGATCTTGCAGAGCGCTGAGATCCTCTAGAATCCATTTAGTTTTACTGGTACCACTTTTCAAAGAAACGTTGTCTTGAGTTACAGTGCTACTGCATTTAGATGTTGTCAGAGACAAATCTTTGTTCTGATTGGTGCAGTCGTTGTTAACAAATGCATTTCCTCACTTATAAAAGCAGTTTCACGCAGTTTAAAGATTCAGTCTAACTAAGAATGTGTTTGTGGAGGTTTTTGGGTCTTTTAATCCCAACTCAGAAGGGCCTGTTACCATTATGTCAATGATTTTCATAGTTTGTTATTTTCTTTTGTAGGCACTTAGTGAATTTCTTCTTGGTTCTGACTCAGCTGGGCTTCTGCAGCGTGTACTTTGTGTTCCTGGCGGAGAACATCAAACAGGTAAAGTGCAGCGGCAGTTAAAGACAGCAGCCAATCAGAATCCTGCTCTGAAACGTAACGGCCAATCAACTGCTTCCCCTGAAGTGAGCCAGTGTTTGTTTTTGTGTAGGTGATGGAAGGTGCTCACAGCTCCATGGGGACTGTGATGTTATACTCCAATAGCTCAGAGGAGGGCGCTGTCTCCTCAGATCCACCTTCTGTCAATGTGACGGGACTGGACCTGCGATTGTACATGGTCTTCCTCCTTCCTTTCATCATCGTCCTGACCTTCATCAGAGATCTGCGGCACATGGCCGCTCTGTCTGCTGTAGCTAACCTCTGCATGGCCATCAGCCTCATCCTGATCTTCACATACATCCTCAATGTACGTGTGTTTGTGAGTGTGGATCTTTACATGGACCAGCATGGACCACAGCATGGAGCTTTTCTGCTTCAGACAGAAGTTCTGTAGTAAACACCAGTACACTGTGATGAACTGACCACCTGTCCAGGGTGTTTTCCAGTATGGAAATATGCTGGGAGCATTAAGCAATACCTGTGACTCTATATAGAATAATGATTGTACAAAATAAATGGTTAAAATACTAGTACAGTTGAACCTGACAATTCATGACAGCAGTTTTAATATTATAAAACAAACTAATATGCTAATATTGTAAATGACGCATTGGCTGCCTCTGAAAGCAGCTGACTTGTTGCCTCGCTGCTCTATCAGGCGATGACTTCGCAGGCAGTGTTTGCGCACAAAAGCAATTTTTAGGCACAAAAGCAATGGTTTAGGACAGGCGTCATAGGCGGCATAACCAAATTATATTTAAAATATAAACAGAGAGTGCTTTGGTGATATCCAATCAACTTTTTAAAATCTCCAATACTACGTCCCTGGTCAAAATGAAATCAAAATTGGTTGATAGTGTAAATTAAACTAATTTATACAAAAACTGTCATCCTGCTGCTGTTCTCAGGTGCCATTTAGATTCTTTTAGTGTCATTCCTGCTCGACCAATCAGCTTCTCTGCAGATGCACACGGACAGTATTATGGGATATCAAAGGCAGGAAGGATACATATGTGCTGCCTTTAAAAATTGATCGGATGAAGGTATCTCAGGAGACAGGAAGTGAAGCAAACATTAGATCCATTAGAAGCAGATGCGGGATGTTTAGCTTGTATATTGGGAAGGCAGAGAGTGACATTGTACTGCTGCGTATAAAGTGAAACTTTAACTATCATCTCTCGCTGTAGGATATCAGTGATCCCAGACGACTGCCGTACGCCTCCACGTGGCGGAAGTTTCCTTTCTTCTTTGGAACGGCCATCTTTGCCTTTGAGGGCATTGGAGTGGTAAGATTGCATTTGTTTTTGTATTATATTATTAGTAGATAAACATGGTGTACATGCACTGAAGTTTCCCTCTTGGTTCAGTTTTGAAATATAGGTTGTGTATTGGCAGGAGTACATGTGACTTTTGTTTGCTAACTTCTGTGAGCTGCCATACTATCTACCGCCTGCGTAGTTAGCATCGAAGCTAAAAGGACCTCATAAGTGACTGATTTGAAATCTTCTGCCTAGGCAGCAACTTTGTGTATTTAAAATAATATTTTTCTCATACAAAAGCAATTAATGTCAAAAGAACACATTTTCACCAAGCTTGTTGCAGTGCATTGTGGGATAGTTCCTTTAGTTTTCTGCAGAAGGTTACATGCCTTGCCCCTCCAGAATTGGGCTATAAGGAAGGTCACTTAGAAATTAACATAATTAGGTAAAAAGGTTTAACTTTGGAACAGCCACTAGTAGTGTGCATACGATGCTTTAAAATGCTGACTACATAGGCAGCTCACTAGATTTTGGACCACACCCTCATTCTCGATTGATCTTCTTTCTCTTTTAATGTGTGTGTTTGCGTAGGTTCTTCCTTTAGAAAATCAAATGAAGGAGCCAAAACGCTTCCCCCAAGCTCTCAACATTGGCATGGGTGTAATCATAGTTTTGTACGTAACCCTGGCGACGCTGGGCTATCTTCGTTTCGGAGACGACATCAAAGGAAGCATTACGCTTAACCTTCCGCACGACTCATGGTAACTATGACCGC
The DNA here is from genome assembly GCA_036877575.1 of Botia almorhae. NCBI lineage: Eukaryota > Metazoa > Chordata > Actinopteri > Cypriniformes > Botiidae > Botia > Botia almorhae. The sequence goes on from JAZGTJ010002637.1 coordinate 26,316, forward strand.
ACGTGCACGTAAAAGTTCATTGGTCATCACAGCGGTGGCCTACCAGTCCATGTATGTGCTACGTTAGCTTGAACTGTGGTGCATTGTGGGAAAGCAGGTTAGTTTCTAGCTGGCATCACGTTCCTTGTGCAGCTCCCCTTGTGAATTCTTGTCCTCTGTGCCGCCTTTATAAATAAAATGTGGCAAACCCCAGAAATAAAATGTCTCATCCATCAAATCTGAGTGTGTTATGTCCTTTCGGTTTATTTATCACTGCTTTCAGCCATCGTGGAGTTAAATTTTGGGAACTAATGTACAATTCTGCACCGAAGTTGGTGCTTCTTCCCACCAGCGTGTCAGAAACATCTCTGATTGATTACAGCTCTGAGCGACTCGCCGTCAAATTACTGAGTGATGAAAACCAGATGCTTTGAAGTTTCCCTTATCAGAGCTTTGTTAGTAACTTTATTCCTAGGTCTCATTAGCATTAGCAAAACAATCTGCCTCTTAAACTAGTACTAATATGTAATTCAGCATCTGCGCAGTTGACGTGAAATGTTCAGCCTGAGTTATGTGACGTGATTAAAAATGGGGGAAAACTTGTTGTTTTAAATAAATCAAAGGCAACGTTGTGTGGGTTCCTTGAGGTACGGTTAGGTTATATTGTTTATAACTAGCTGTGTATTAAAACAATAGAAACCTATGAAATGCCCCTATTTATATAGATAAATGTGTGTGTGTCGCAGGTCCAATCAGCTGGTGAAGATCTTGTACTCGTTCGGTGTGTTCGTGAGCTTCGCTGTGCAGTTTTTCGTGCCGGCTGAGATTCTGGTTTCACCCGCGTGTGAGCGCGTCAGGAAGACCTGGAGACGAGCGGCTGATCTGAGTCTTAGAGCCGTGCTGGTCTGCCTCACCTGTGAGTCCACACGCACACACACACACACACACACACACACACTTCCTCTTTCTATCTCTTCCTCCTAATTCTGCATCCACTCTTCATTGGTGATGAGAGGGAGCGATAGTCACGTTTTTTTACCACATGATGGATGGGTCCCGTGAGCGAGTGAACTCCTGAAGGCGTTTGGATTACTGTGATGCATGTTTTTTTTTATCTTCGGATAAATTGAATCGGCTACTGAACCGCAAACCACCGTGGGACCTAAAATATGAAAATAAATATTTGTTTAACACCGTCACTCATGCAGGTATGAGTGAGAAAGTGTTGCTGTAATAGAAAGAGAGAATGAGGAATAAAGAGAGCGGACTGAATGAAAAAGTGAACGATGTGTGTGGTTTTGTGTTTAAAACTTTGTACAAAAAATTGTACAAGACTGTGCAAAACAATGACTAATGAAATTTATACAGTGAATGTCTGTTACTCTGTCTGTCGCTCTGTCTGTCACTCTGTCGTTCCGTCAGTCGCTCTGTCTGTCGTTCTGTCAGATAGATTGTTCTATCTGTCTTTCTGTCATTTTATCATTCTAGTTTTGTGTATTGTTGTTTTTATCTATTAGTATGCCGATTTATATCATTCTAGTCATGGTTTTAGTTAAGTAAATATTGTACTAGCATAAAATATTGTCTGCCTATCTATCTTTCAAGGAAAACTGAAACTGGTTTTAAGTTATGCTCAGCTCTGTTACTGAACTCTGTATCTCTAAACAATATAGAAAAAGTAGCACTACATCTTGCAGATCTGTCAGATCGTTTCATACTGCGCAGAGCAGTTTAGAGGAAGTTCTAGAAGATGCTTCCGGAACAGAGCTAATGAACTCTGAAGGTTGCAGGTCTGTGGCCCGTGCCAGTGGACATAAAGTTCTCATTCTGTCACTCATTTGTTCTTTCTTTGCCTCTCTTGGTTCTTTCTCTCTGCCTGGCTTGCTGCTTCCTCCATTGCACTTTCGTCCAAGGCCATCACCCTGCTGCTGCGGGCTGTGATAGATTAGCAGAAGCGTTGTGTTTGAAAGTGTGTGTGTGTGTGTGTGTGAAGTGTCGGTCTTGTGTAATTATGTAGTGTGTTTGAGCTGTGTATGTCTTTATTGTGTGTGAGAGATCTGGGCCAGAGTTGAGGGACTCGTTCAGTGTCTGGTCATTTATCTCCGTCTTCCTGAGGCGCTGTGAGTTATTACCTGTGTGCCCTACAGAGACAAGCCCATCGTGGAGCTTTTCATTGAGGCCTGTCGCGGAGCTCCATGATAGGACTTATCACGCAGCTCCATGCTGAGGCCCATGTCTGAGATTCATTATGAGACGTTCTCAGGCCTTGGAGATGGTGTGTTTTATTTTTTTAAGTTGTTGGGATGTGTAGTGTTGAGATGGATTTATGACAGAGAACGTTTTCTCAACTTTCTGTCTTTGAAAAAATAACGTTCTGACAACTGTCAACATTGTTATAAAACTTTAAGTAAAGTGTTAAAAAATACGAGCAACACTGCCACATTTAGTAAATACAATACGCAACGTGTTTCCGGTGGTTATCCGGTTGTTGTTATGCAGTTGTCAAGATGTTTATATTTATATTTAGATGTTGGTTTTGGTGTGTTGCTAGGTAGTTGCTAAGTTATTCTGGGTGGTTGTTAGGTTTCCGCTACTGGCCTGAGCAAGAACAGCATACCGCCAGTATTCAGGTTTAGATGTGACTCCGGTCCCTCTGTCACGCACAAGTCTGCGGGTTTTGTAATCATAGGTATGACTGCTGGGAAAAGTAAGGAAACTTTGGCACAGATGATGTAAAATGGGTTTACATGTCACAGTAGAAGAATCCGGAGGTTTGACCAATCCCCCAATTCTGAGTATATATATATATATATATGACTAATTATTAGTACCACAACGCTTTGCGTGGTTGTTATTTAAGATTTTTCAGAATTCTGGATTTGTCTTGGGTCCATTTCTGTGTGTTTCTCTCATCCTGTTCTGCTTCGCAACACTTAGTTTGAATTGTCAAATCTTTTATCCAGAGGGTGGCAGCAGTACACAGCGTGGAGAAACTGAAGCGTTCATGCGTGTGTGAGATCGTGTTCAGATGTGCTAGGTGAGTGTGTGTGTGTGTTTGTGCGTGAAGGAGGGAATTGTGTGTGTGTGTGTTTGAATGTGCACAATACTGGTTTCCCTCTGTAAGAGAGAGAGAGAGAGAGAGAGAGCGAGACACAGAGAAGATGTGGCTTAGAAGAAGAGAGCAGGTGTGTGACACTTCACACCTGAGTCTCATGAATTAAACATGTGTGTACAGCCTCCGTGCGTGTGTGTGCTTTTTATAAAGCGCTGTGGGTAGCATTTATAGTGTTTTCACTGAAAGCTGTGTGTGAGTGTGGATAAAAATGGTTTTGACTTTGTTTTCGGGCTGAAGAAAAGCTTTATGTCATCCACGTCAGCAAAAAAGATGAATATAGATTTATGATTTAGACCTTCAGCCACAGTTCTCTGACTACACCCATCCACGAACCACTAAAGCAGTTAAAACAACTGAGAAAACACAAAAACAAACTGCAGTTTTAAACTGAATTGTGAGGGAAAGCATACAACATACTTTTTCTGGCTCATGCATTGGGTTGCGGATGTGTAAACCATCTCTAAGTTTAAAACTGGTGTGTGATTGTTCTGAAGCATTTGTGCCTTCTACAGAAAATACAGAAATTGTTTTTAGTTTTTAAGGTGGGCTCTTTTGACTGGCCAGTAGGCAACCACGCAGACCCGCTTACCAACCACATAACATTGCCTTAGAAACCACAAAGTAATGACCTAGCAACCAGCCTGAATTTCCTAGCAATTACTTATCTAGCAACCACCCAGCACACTGTAGCAATCGCATAGCAATGCTGTAGCAACCACCATAGCAACAGCATAGCAATGCCCTGGCAACACCTTAGCATTATGGCTGTGAGTGTTACATGGGCAAACACCACATACATTTTCTTCAGATAATTTCCATCTTGTCCTTCATTCTATATCTCTCTATCTGTCTCTTTCTGTCTCTCAGGTGCAACTGCTCTTCTGATACCGCGGTTAGACCTGGTAATCTCATTCGTCGGTGCGGTGAGCAGCTCGGCGCTGGCGCTCGTCTTCCCTCCCCTGGTGGAGCTTGTTGCGCTTCCCAACCAATCCCCCCCCCCTCTTCTCCTCCTCAAAGATCTCTCCATCGCTGCCTTGGGCTTTATCGGCTTCCTGACAGGGACCTACGTGACGCTGGAGGAGATTATTTATCCTGACGACCAAGGGCAGACCCGTCTCCATGGCGATGGGAACTGGACCACACCCACTACCTCCCTGCCCTAATGACCACGGCCCGAAAACAGAGGACCAATCCAACGCGAGGTTTCATAGGAACACCAGGCGTGTTCGATGCACAATACTGTATGAAGAGGGCTTTGGTGCAAGTACACATGCCCTCCAGAACCAACTGTCTGTTCTATAGGGATTCAGACTTTTTTTATAGCTCAATTTGTTTTTCATTCCACAGGCACTTCTGTGCCTCGAAGAGAGATTGATGGTATGCATGGGAAGTAATTCCTCCACCCAACCTCACGAACTTTCCATGACTCCACCCTGTGTGTAGGCAGAATGGCTTTTACTCATTCTACTGTTGAGAACTTTATTGCATAGCATGACGGCCCGTCAGCGTTATGGGAGAGCGGAGGTGAAATATCGCACACTATAATATGGACCCTGAAGAATGTACATATTTGCTGACATCCGAATTATTATTAATAAACTAATAATTTACCCTAAAGGCTGATGGAGTTTTTTTCTTTTGGAGTGCTGCAGTATTTTCTAGGAATAATGTTAACTGATGAATCTTTTACATAATGAGAACCCCTGAATTGTTGCATTTGTTAAAATTACATAATCAGCCAAAATTTTTTTAAAGAACGCCCTCAGTTTCAAACAAGTGAAGCTTTTATTGATCACACCCCCTCCTCCAGGGGTGTGTTCTCATTACTCCAAAAGTGTGTGCGCACTAACTGGATGGGTTAAATACAGAGGACAAACTCTGAGTATGGATCACCATACTTGTCCAGCGCTTTACGTTATCAATAGTTTCTGTGGGGTTTTCTCTTTAAAACAGTCCTTGGTGTCCCTGCATGGAAGAACTGGGTTTGGTGGTCATGACAGGAGTTAAAAAATTGGATATTACTGCACAGATGAGGTTAGTCATGTTTATTAAATTATTATTATGATATATTTTCAACTTTACCTCTTCATGCACTTGGCAGATGCTTTTTATCTGAAGAAATCTACAGTGCATCCAATATGCATTTTTCTCACAGTATTTGTGTGTCCTGGGAATCGAACCCATGACCTTTGTACAACGCTCTAGCAATTGACCTACAGGAACTTGTTTTGCACGTTTAACAGCTGCTCGACCTCCATTGTAAACCCATTACCGTTAATATCGTGTACATGACAAGATTGTCCATTTTATTAATGAACTAAAGGTCAAAATAATTTTCAATGGTAATTGACAACATACAACTGATGTGTGTAAAAACTGACAATTGCTTATGAAATAAAACAGAATTTTCAACCTGTGTGCTTTTGTGACTTTATGTGTTTCTGAGTAAAACATGTTCAGTGAGACCTGTTGTGATTCTATCCTTCAGGAATTGATTTAATGGTGGAAAGTCGAGTGTTATATTCCGGAATGGAGCCAGACTGTCGGAGGGGAGGGTTGAAAATTTTGGTGACATCAGCCAAAAAGGAAAGTCATTTCAGAGGTGGAACAAGTTATTACATTTTGATGAAAGATTATACGAACATTTTTCTCTTGAAATAACACAATGCTGAGTCGTGCACAAAAGGTGCGTGTTTTAAGACAAGGGCCCAGTTTGATCATATGGGTGACTTGTATTCTACTGTATTGTGCAGTATTCAGATTGATAACGATTTCGAGAAGGTTGGCAAAGATTAATTATATATTTTAATTGGTCATTGTAGTAATAGCAACGATTCTATATCTCCGCTGTCATCTGCAGACCACAGAAATGAAATATGTCAGCTAATGGTCACAGCAACACATTTAATAAGATCATTTAAAATAGACATTTAGATCCATCCCATCGTCTGTGCTCCGTCGATATCGGATTACTTCAATATATATGAAAAGAGCTCCAATTATGTGAAACCAAACATCGCTCTCTCTCTCTTTCTCTCTCTCTCTCTGGCTTTGGCTCATTAGTTGGGTCTTGTTTGTATTCTCCTCATGCTTGCGCTCTTCTCTACGGAAAGCTGGACACCTGACAACTGGCACGCGAGCTTGAGAGAGAGAGAGAGAGAGAGAGAATGAGAGACCCCGACGGAGTATGAAAAGCATGAAGCAAAACGCTGGGATCAGAGAGAGATGGAGCAAATTAGAAGCTGAAAAACAGAGGGAGCGTGAGGCGAGCGAGGCGTAAAGGGAAACGGGGTGGAGGATTTGCACGGGGGCGAGAAGTGCGTGAGGGGAGTCTGTCTGGCACGTGAGGACGGAAATAGACTCGTGTGCGCTAAATATAGCGCAGATCAGAGAGCGCGAGGGCTGGGGCGAGCGAGGAGAGAGAACGATTTCTGAACATCCACCAGCTGAAATTTAGCATCTATCATTCAAATGAGAGCAGTAGGACTCACTTTGAAAGCGTGCATAATTTAGGGGCTCTCCACGTGAGGGGTATTTATGGGTGCCGCCTGCCAAAACTATTTTTAGACCTTTCTTTCTTCCAAACGTTGTTCTGCCACGTCTAGAGTTGCCCGTCACGTGAACGCACGTGCGCGCACACTGGTCAGACGCGGTGCGCGTCAAAGTAATCGTTGTACATTTGCAACGTGATGTATTTTCGCCTGAAACGCGACACTGAATGTGACAAACGTCTTGAACGTGTATTTGTTCTGCCCCGTTGTGTGTCTGTGTGTCTACAGGCGGCGGAGTGAGACAGATGCGTCTGCCCGCAGTACAGTAATGAATGACCTGGTCCAAGCAGGGCTAAACGTTTAGTAATGGATGGGCAGAGCCACCTCAGCCTAAACGCACAGTGTGACAGTCAGTGGTTATTGACAGGTCATCTGTGACTGCCAGAGCAAATCATGTCATCGTTATACACGGTCAGATAAAATCACTGCAATTCATAAATCTGTGTATGTGTGTGTGTGTGTGTGTGTGTGAGCCCTACAAAGTTTAACTGTCTATGATTCTATAAATCAAAATGCAATAACGTTGAGAAAAATGCTTGCGTTTCCTGCAAGGATCAGTAAAATATCTTTCTGAGAAGCATCCAGCCCTTGTTTTGCAACTCTGAGACAAATCTTAGATGAGGGTGATGGGAAGAACTCAAGAATTCTAGTCACGTCTGTCAGACTCATATAATCAAATCTCTCTCTATATATTATATGCAAAAATCAATCAATAACCTACAACAGATTCCAGTAGCTGGTATACTGTAGCTGTTTTTGTATAATCAACATATGCAATTATACATAGCTGTTGTAAATAGTAAAACGTTCTAAATCTTGTAGGCTAGCTTGCTAGAGCACTGTGCAGCGTTAACTGTTCGGCGAATGTGAGCCATTTCATATTATTTTATGGATTAATCACCAGCCTTTTCAAGTGTTAATGGTGTGCTAACAGGTCCACACTGGATTATCTTGCCAAATGAGATTTCAGATACTGGTAGAATGCCGTGTGTATATGGAGATGGGTTCTGATGTTGCAAATCATGTTTATGGTAATCATTTTTGATATAGCTGTTCTTTTAAATACAAAATCATTGCAGTCATAATCAATTTTACTAACTTTCAGGTAATGCAATTAAACGACAGTGTTTGATAGTATTATTTATGCTGGTTAATATTAATTCTACATTTACAAATATGTTTTCACGCTGTATAACTCAGTCTTTGTTACAATGTTATAAATAAACACAATTTCACAATGCACAATGGTATATTAATGAAAAACATCATTAAGTGAGATGAATCAACATTGTAAAAATGTTGTATCTAATGTTTTTTAGCTAATGGTCTAAAATAAAGCTACTTTAAAATAAGCTACTTCCAAGGGCGTCTTTTATAAACAAAACACAGTGTTTTAAAACTTAAACAGTCAGAATATTATGATTTAGTGCCTCCAGATCTGAGTTACAAAATTGTCTGCCTGTTCAGTGTTTACAAAATATATACGAAATGCATTTCAATACAAATTTAATTTCCATCGATGTTCAGTGTCTCAGAGATGATCTGTTTAAAGTCTTGGGGCAAGCAAAACATGCTTCCCTCACCATATGTTGTTCTTGGTTTTAGGACCCCATTCTTTCCGGCCTGAGTTTTGTGTGGGAATAAAAAACATATTAAAACCCCAGTATCCACCCTGGATTGAGACTCTGTCGGGACATGTAAACTAATGAGGACTTTTTAGGTTGTAGATTTAGTGTGATGTTCTTTAGCACCGAGCAGCTGTATTAGGTGCAGTGGAGAGTTTCACCATTTTTTTGGTGGATGTCAGAAAGATCTGCATTCCATCCTGCTGGTAATTAAAAGCGCATAACAAAACTTTTGTAGCGAGGGCTGGAATATGGTGATTTCTTTCGTGTGCGTTTTTAAGTTAAATGTCTTAGCGTTTCTGTTTCATGTCTAAAAGATCAGCCATGCATTAACATTTTTATCTAGTTAGCTTTAATAAGCCATACTTCTCTGTTTTGGGCTGGTTGAAACAAGCCATGGGTTACAAACAGGGATGCATATTTTAAAACAGAGCATAGAAGTTACACTTGCTCAGAAGTTACAGTTAAATTTTTTATTAAATGATAGATGTCCAGCCAAGCCAGTTGTCCAATCAGATTAGAGCATCAGAACTGTTGCCTAATTGTACACAAACAGTAAAGTTATAATACATTTGGAGTTGTATGTGGACTTAATCTTTTGATTTGAGAGGAATTCATATGCTGTCCTTATTGAAATCTCTGACTTTTGATTGTAGAATTTGGCATCTTGGCGACTTTAAGCGTAGTTGGAAACTTCAGACGGAATTTGTTGTCCCTGAGGAGGTCAGGTAAATGTTACACAGATGTACTTGTGATTTTAAACACAAATCTCTCCAAATGAGCATAGTTTTCTGATTTAACCTAAGTAAATTGAATAAATTGCCTACTGTTTATCAGTTAAGGAGCAAATGTAATCCTGTCTGGACCGGAATGCCTGTGATTGCATATATATATATATATATATATATATATATATATATATATATATATATAAAACCATCATGAATATGGTTACTAAAGTTACGTTAAAGTTACGCACTGCCTGGTGCACCTTCATTATGGATTTGGGTAAGATTATAGTTGGTGGTTCGAGTACTGCTGGCATTCCTGTCGACTTAAGGAGAAGATTAACTCAATAGAGTCTGATCACGAACCATTGGGATCAGTCGCTGCAGAAGCAGCACCAGAAATGATCCTCACCTTCATTTTATCCCTTCATACTGATGTACATAATGTTATGCACATTATTATGGGATAGAGGAACCTTTAATTAGAAAAAATAATTAAACGCCTTATCTTCAAGAAAATGTCTCATTTTTGTCTGTTTAGTCTCTTGGCTGTCTAGGAGAAACGCTTAAACTATTAAATGAATGTTGGCTAACAGTCTATAAAAGTTCTCAAAAAATGTTCTTGCAGTAAAGTAGAACATTTTTCATGTTAAATATCTATATATGAAATTTTTTTCGTTGAAACATGAAACATTTATAACGTTGTTATAATGAAGCAATAATGTTAATACAACGTCTAAAAACCTAATGTTTTTGTTACTGAAAGGAAATTTAAAGGAAATATTTCTACACTTTTTTTCTACAACAATTGTTAGCTGGAATGGTAGTAGTCATACACAAAAAGGAAAAACAAGGAGGAACAACACAGATACCAAAACTCCTCAGCTAATATCTCATTCTTTAAGCCGGTACCCACATGCTGTGGTAATTTCCGTGTTTGTCAGGTAAAGCCTCAACAAATTTGTGCCAGGCTGGACTGCATAATTCTAGTCAAAGAGGATTTTTTCTTTAAAACAGAAATCTGTATTGATTTTCCATTTAGTCGACTAAATAAACAAATCTAAGTTTCCCAAACTAAATTTAGGCCCATTTAAGTTAAAGTTTGTCATTGGTCGTCTGTAATCTACAGGAGAGCAGGCTGAATAGCTGTAGTAAATCCAATACATGAACTCATCGAAGCAGCGTCCCGCTGGTTTGCCAGTTTTTCATTCTACATGGAAACACAACCAAGGAAAATCGTTACTTCCAATTTGGAGACATAATCACAGTTTCTGCGTAAACTGTCATCACTGTTTGGTCGAACGTTTGGTTTGTTTGTTGTTGGGTGTGTACACAGACAGAGAGAGATGTAATACTTTCCTGGGTGATGTGTCTTAATCAATCTAGTGTCTCAGCAGATGGTTTTACTGAACCCTTGTGACACAGTGTTTGTGTGTTTGCACAGAAGCCAGTTAGAGATACAGTCTCAGACAGCTAAAGGATCAACCTCTTTGCCATCTCTCTCTCTCTCTCTCTCTCTCTCTCTCTAATCCATCTATTTCAGAGATAAGGATGTCTGTTTTTTAACAATTTTAGGTTGTAGGAACATTTCCCCAACGTTCCCATTAAGCAACAAAAATGTTAATGTTATTTTGAAAGTTGTGTTTAAAACGTCTAATTTTTTAGATGTTGTATTAACGTTATTGCCCATTATAAGAATATTATTTAAACATTTTTTCAATTCTGTATTGTTTTTAAAAGTTCCACTAACTACTTAAGAATAACATTTTTCATATGACACGTAACGCTGTAATGTAACATTATAATGTTACTGCAAGAATGTTTTTAATAACTTTTAGCAAACTTTCCTTGTTAGCTGGGTACCTGCTGCTGGTGTAAATGAGAGCCGGCCTGCATGTTTTGGTATATTAAAACATATATATTTTAATTTACTAGCCTTTTTTTACCTGAGTGGACAGGATATACTTTAAAAATCCGCAGACGAAGGTGAAGTCATATGTATTGAGGGCGAGTAAATAATGACAGGATTTTTTGATGGATCTGCTTCTTTTAATGAATGTACGGTCATGCTCTTCAGTGGCTGCCAGTGCCAAAGGTATCTGGCAGACCTTGTAAAAGAACTCCAGTGAGGAAGAACTGCTGTTCTTTAGTGACAGATGTGGTTCTGCTGTATTGGCTAGAGACAGACACAAAGCATAGCTGCTGTACGTGTGTGTGTGGGGGGCTTCATTCACAGGAAATGGTGCCACGTGGTTGTAAAAATTTCAGAAGGTCGTTTTTATTATTTCATGAAATTATATCTTTCTACCTTAGGCTGAAAGTAGCAGGGCTAGAACTGCCATAGACATTGTGAGATCACTACAAAATGCACATTTATTTTACTAACCCTCAAGCGCGACATTTATTTCAACCCTGTTGCAAACATATCTACTTATAATTTGTATAGATAACAGAGTATCTCCTGTTTTACCACTCAGTTTTGGTTTGCCTTGTAATAATTCACACCCTGCAATTTAAAAAAATGAAAACAAGATGGCAAAGGTTGTGCTAAAATTACTAATAGCAACCTTGGTGTAACAGAGTATAACAGCATGACAGAGCTGATAAAATATGCACATGCAAATTCTAATTTATTATGTAAAGGATAGAGATGAATCTGAGTATGGTCAGCCCAGATTACACTTTATCTGTTTTTGAGCGAGTGACCTTTCTTGGCTAGAGTGTGGCTGTCAACACACACACACAAATTGTTGAGCTGTTATAGTCACTCTAGCTGAGGAGTCAGTTACACAACCCATCTCATTCTCTCTCTCTCTCTCTTGTTTTGCGTTTGTGTTTTCAGCTGTTGTCATCAGCTGTTGTTATCAGCAGGTCATTGTGTGGGAGGCGGTTGTGACGTAATTCCGCAAGGTGAGCTGTGGACCATTAGCTGAATCCTGTTGCTAAGAGATCGTCAAGTGTGCTCAAGAGTAAACACCCTGCTAATGAGAGCGTCTCGCGAATTGGGTCAATGTGCGTATACACATACACGTTAGCTAGCTGTCTGAATGGGACTTATCCATTTACTGCTATGGTTCTTAAATTAGGCTAATTAGCGCTGTTTGTGTCATTACCTTTATTGCCCACATTTATGGTGCGTTTTACAATTACTATCTAAAGTGTTTAAAAATTGGCCTGGCAGACAGTGAAATGGGCTAAACAATACCATAGATCAGTGATTCTCATCTGCTGGGTCGTGACGGAAACATCTAACATGCTCAGCTAACAGGACTGTTCTGTAAGGACAAAATGACAATAACAATAATATGCGACTAACCGTATAATTACACGTAGTTAGAAATTATTGACTTTTAAAAGAAAAAGAAGTCAAAGTCTAATTATACTCTTTTCTTTTTTAGGCGCAAATTTATCTGTCAGTTGGTAGAACGCGAGTTATGAGACAAGCCCTCTTCTCGGATACCGCATGTCAACACAGATAACATAAATACGGGTTCGCTTGTAGGGAGGATAAACATGGAACATGCAGTGAAGATTAAACTGTGTCCATCACAAAGTGTTTTGTGGGGCATATTATTAGCTTCTATTAAAATTCAAGATACGTTTACAAACCAAACAAAATATAAGGGCAGGCCTGTTGGGTATTTTGTTAATTAAATATTAATGTGAATCTACGTTTCATTTTAAGAACTTTTTTGTTTACTTTTGTAAGCTAAATGCAAGTATATTGCGGAAGGAACTAGGCCACATCAGTTAAAAAAGTAAAAACTTATATCTATAAATCAAAACGTTATACTTAAGTTGCACTTACTGTAGGGTTTGTTGAATTAGATTTAGGGTTGTTTATTTACACGAAACTTACTGTTAATACTACAGTATTTACATGGCTATAGACAATATTTATGAAGTTGTTTACTACATAGGGAACTTGAAATAGATCCCTACATTGCAGAGGGTTATATACAGCAGGCTCCCTCGAAAAACACGATACACAAACATAAACGATGATTTAAATAGACTGATGCATTCGATGCCTGTTTCTTTATGACTTTTGCCCAGTCTTATGGTATCGTCTGACGATAAATTTCAGCTGTACAGTGATTTGTAGTATGTTCCACTCGTGAGCCGCTCTCTGTTTGCGTTTCATCTTCTGTCGCCGGGCCGATGTTAGCGTTCAACAGAGAGTCTGTGTCGAAACAAAACAACAAACAGCGTTCACACAACCTTCCTTATCTCCCATGAGCCTTAGCGCTGTGCCGGTCAGAGCCATCCCGTGTCTGTGCTGTTCCGTATGTAGAACACACATCAAAAAGAAATATCCAACAAACTGCAGCTAAATAAGTATGCCACACCTGGTCTCCAGTTTTAAATCATTGCTGTTTATTCCAGAGCAGTTCATTTGGTGCTCCAGATTGTTTTGCACTCATCAGCGCTTTCCATTTGCTCCACAGAAGATGAAAAGCCACACAGGCTTGGAAAGACACATTGGTGAGTAAAAGATGACAGAATTTGTATTTGTTTTGGTCAATTATTGTTGTAATACAGAATCTCCTTCGAACTATCTAAGAATCTTTCAGCTTGTTTCATTGCTCGTTTTGGTCTCAGTTTTATCACAGGAATAAGTAGCAACTACAAAATTTTGGTGAGAGCTACAGAAAAATGTGATAAATTTGCTTTATAATTTGATATGTAATATGGTAATGCTTTTTATGTAAAGTTCTTTAATAAAATGTGAAACTCAGTAAATTATATTAATATATTTCAAAACTGAAAATTGTATCATCGCTATCCACATTCATGTTTTACTGTCTACAGTAACTTTTGCGTGCCAGTCACGCTGTTGTCTGCATCGCCTGAAAACTTTGACTATACGTCACTTTTGCAAGTATTTAAATAATTACGTTATTGCAAACCATTCGTTATGCACATTTGCAACATTGTCATTGTGATAACTTTAATATATACTGTGTAGCTCTAATGCTTAAAACGCTAAATTTCCATTAGGTAGTAAAAGACCAAAGGTCTGGAACAGTGAAGGTGACGCAGCGTCTGAGCATCTCGTTTTGGATGTTCTTGTACGTTTCACAACCGTATCAGCAGCAGTCTGGGACTCTATTCAGATAACAGCTAATTACATGGAACACATGCAGGAGGTCATAAGAGAACAGAGAGGACGTCCAGCTTTTTATACACACAGTGTGTGTGTGTGTGTGTGTGTGTGTGTGGAGCTGTCACTCTTATACTGATGGATTTATTGTGTAAGCTAATCTGCCTTACTTCATTAGAAGCTTTGAAATATAATTAAGCTAATTAATTAAAACAGTCCACTTCAAAGTCATACGTACACACAAACACATCTCTGCCGGAGTAATTACTGTTCGCCACGACATTAATATCAATATATTTCAAACAGCTGGAACCTTTAGAACTAAAATATGAAGCATATTCAATTAAGTTAGAAACAAAGGAACCGAGGTGGAGGGATATAAACATAGACCACCATAACCAAAGAGAACCC
>JAZGTJ010002638.1:4817-40806 GCA_036877575.1 Botia almorhae
AACCTTACTGTTATTTTGTTTGGGCCTAAGAGACCCTAATGAAATAATCATAACCCAGTTGGCATATTGTAGCATATTGTAACCCTCTGTAGTATCACAAAGTGGGTGTAGACTACTCAGAAGACAATTATAGATTATTATTTTGTTAATTATGACAGTTTTGATAATTATAACAGTATTGTTTGGGGTTAATTTGACCCCAGCCAAAAGCACATTGTAGCAATTCTTTCCTATTTTATCATGTTTTTAAACTATTGCCTGGTAATTCAACAATTTAACAATTTAATTGAGGACTGAAATATGTTATCAAGTTAAATTTTGTTTATACATAGTCATACGATTAGAAAAAGTCCTGAAGTATCAGTCTGATTCTTCAATGTTTCTGAGCTATTAAAATGAATTTTCAGACCCCTGACAGAGAACATTGTAATAAATAAGAACAATAAGCTATAGCAGGAATGCAATATTTTTCAACAGCTTTGTATTGGGATTTAAACTTATTTTCTAGATTAACATCAGTTTGAATGCTTAAAATTTTATCATAAATGACTCAGACTAATCAGATTATGTTCATGATGTTCCAGAAAAACAACACAGATGTGGGGGTGTGTGGTGCACTGTTACAAAAACCTACAAACATGCTCCATAAATGAATCTGCACCAGTTTCCACACAGCAGCTCTTTTTTACACTTTGTAGCAAATGATGAGCTTTGAGGCTTGATTGCTGCAGGTGTGTGTGTGTGTGTGTGTATGTGTGCAAGATTGAACATGAACATGCTGAAAGCACTCAGCCCACATCCTTAACAACAGCTACATGCTGAAACCGCATCCTGCTTTCAGCTTGAGTAGTCAGCTTCAGTAATTCAGTAACTAAGTTCTGTTGCATTTTATTTGCAATTATATATTAAAACGACAAAGTAATTTTTCTGTGGATTTATTTGCTTGTTTTATTGTCTTTTGCTTTAAAAGAGATTTAATGATTCTCTTAAATATAAATGTGGGGTGTGTCTAAAAAAACACCCTTACAATAATTATATCAATAAATATGAGAATGCTCAAATAGTGTAGGTGTTGACAAATACAAATGTATTCTCTGTCATTTGTTAAAACAACAGTTACATTTATGTAAGTGGAAACATAACGTAACATAACTGAGATAACACACCCACATTTTCCAAATGTTACAAAGATTTCTTGTAAATCTCATTGAAAACTTCAGTCACAGCAAATAAATAAATGTCAGTAATGTAGCACAAATATAGTTGAGATGGTAGTTTGTACTACATTCTATCCTAAACATGCCTCTTGTGATTTACCTTTTTGTCTGATTATTGTTGCATCCTTACCAGTCATACAGAAATAAGAAGGTATTCCGAATAGGAAGATTTGATTCATTTCTTTTATTTATTTTTTAAAAGAAAAAGGGTACGAATGTAATCAGAAGAAAGCACTGTTACACAAATATAACTGCAAGCATGAATCCCGTAAAATATGGCAAACACATATCTTACAAATTAAACGAAAGACAATTTTGTCTTATTAATGGAGAAAACAATGAAGAAAACTCAGTCCTCCAGTAATTCTTTATTCTGTATTGAAAACTGTTGGAAAAAATAGAAAATCATTATTGGATTGCATACACAGCAGCCTGAAATTGTATTTGTATACACATAAAATGTATAAATGTCACTGGATTTTAAGTTCAATATTTCTTAGCAATAAAAAACTTTTTTATTGCTAAGAAATATCAAATGCATATGGGCCAAGTGCATATGATTTAATGTACAGCACATTTGGCATCTGAGATAATGATTATCATAGATTACCTTAAGTTTCCACACTAGACCAACCACGATCAGAGCATACAACGTGCTCTTGGCAAGAAACAGGACATAGCAAAAGCCAATGGTTTTTAATTCCTTCAGGTTGACTAAAATCACAAACACAACTGAATGTGATAAAGGTCACACCTCAAAACAGTGGAGTTCAATAATAGTCCAACTATACAGTTGCTTTAATAATATCTTTAAGCACAGTATTTGAATGTTTCATGATTATCATTTTACTTGAAATGTATTCGACAAAATGATGTCATGCTTACCTCGATCTGGAGGAAAGAAAGAAAACAGACATTTTAAATGTTTATGTCTAATTTACATAAATAAATACTTAAACAGATTCACATATAAGCATTACAGACTAAAAACCGGCCCATCACAAACCTTTTTGACCTCTTATGGAATGTCTGACATCCAGGTATGTTCCATTGTAGAAGCGGATGATACAAGTAAAGAGATTTTGGGGGTCCTTCCAGTCTGTGTCATTAACTTTCATCCTGCTGGTGATATGATAAAGTAAAGTACTTTTGTCTTGTTGGGCTATGGGGTCCGTTGACACAAAGTCCTTTCTGTCATTGCCATTTATTTGCCAGGTCACACTGACATGATCAGGATAAAAATCAGTGGCTACACAAACCAACGTTTTAGCTTCCTTGTATGGGTCACAGATCTCTTGTGGAGAGGGTGGTAGGACCCGGACTTTGGGATAAGAGATGTTTCTTGCTTGAAAGGTGAAAGTGGAATTAAAACTTTTAAAGTGTTTGTATATTTTCAAACACAATTTTAAAATCACTTAAATTATACTTTAAATGTAATTTCAAAGCATTGGTTAAAATATTAGGAAATACAATACAATTTATAATTTCAAATAAATAAAAGCGTAACGTTTAAAAAAGCGTAAACGTTTTCGATATAGAAGTAACTTTGTGAGAATCTCGTGGTCCCTCTGCTTCTAGTTTTCTTTTAGATATCATTGTACAATATGATCCATCTTACTGAGTTACTGAACAATAAAAGAATGGACTTTTTTGAAGTATGTCTAATAAACCATTTAAAAATTGTGGAGTTTAAAAATCTAATTCAGACTTACCCAGAACAGTCAGTTTGGTCCCTTCTCCAAATTCTAGTTTAGCGTAGCTAGTACACAATGATTTACCTCATTACCTAAACCTTAACAACTTAAAGCTAATAATGGGCAATAGTACACTGTTTTGGGGCCCCTTTTCAGTCTGAGACCATGAAAGTCATCGTGGCCTCCCAGCTGTTGAGAGGCCTCGTGTGAATAGCAGGAATAGAAGTAATACTATACACAGCAATACTGTGTTGCTGTCTTTTTTAACAATTTTTAGCAATAAATAATAAATAATTAAGTAATTACTATTAGCAAATGTTTAAGTGGCATGTCCAATTAAGTGGCATCTGCAAACAATTTCTAGGGATTACCTTATCATTTCTTTGTCACTTTTTGCAATTTCACGTTCACATAGATGTCTTAGAATAACCATGTTTAGTTCATGATATTAACTATAAAAAATATTCCACTAAACATTCAACAACCAGAAAGTGTCCATACAGTATGTTTTGTCCAAGTTTTATACATTATTTACATTTTTTTAAACTCTAACAGTTCTGTGTGATATTTCGCTTGCTTGTGCTATCTGCATTAAAATAATTTACATGTAAACATTATAGATTTCCTTTAGTTTCCTTAATAGATGACAAACACTTCAAAAGAAATATAAAGTTAGCCTATTATTAGCACCTTCACTAGGGGGCCCCCCAGAGAACATCCAGACAACAGACTGAAAATTGCTTGACTAGATTCACACTGATAACAAGTCACATCATTGTTAGTGTATCATTAGTTAAATTAAAGTGATTAAAGTGTTTATGAGATCAATGTAGCCAGATGACATTGACAGTGAACCTACTGAAGTGATGTGTTTGAGCATTTGCCATGTAAAACATTGCATGCATATAAAATATCACATGCACGTTAATATCTAAGAAAGAACCAACACTTCAAATCATTCTGGCTCCACATAATGGTCTAATTGTTGAATCACGCCCGTAAAAGACTGAGAGTGTCACTGGATATTCTCAACAGCGATACTACTTTATTTATATATATAACAAATTCAGACAACTGAGATACAATAATAAGACTCAAATAGAAAAGCTAATAGTAAATCTTAAAGAAGAAAAAAAACTCTATATTAACATGGCATTATGAGATAATTTGTTAGTAAAATAGCAAAAAAAAAAAAAATTATGACACAGTAAAACTGTTATAACAAAGACTTGCTGCTATGAGCTGTTTTAAAAATCTGTATATTTTCATTCAGTTAAATAATCAAAAAGCATGACGAGAGAGGGAAAAACATGGTACAGGAAATGTAACGTCTTTTTTCCAAGTGCAGCCGGATGGCAGTTTTCTTGATAACTCCTGCAGTCAACTATTCAGTTTATTTCCTTGCTGAACCCTATGTAACAGAAAGCACATTAACTTTGACATTACAAAGAATAAAATGCCATCATGATGTTTCATACAAACTAAATATTAGTTCAAAGTTCTGTTATATTTAAATAAACTAGTTTTACCTTTCTCCATACAGTCACCAAGATGACAAGGCCATAAAGTCCACTTTTAGCAATGAACACACCATATGCCAGCTTTACAGTCTGTGCTTTTTTCAAGTGCTCATCTGAAATTTGACAGAATAATCACAATATAACCCCTGTGCTATATTGTGTAATATGTTGTATATATTACACTTGATGCTGATTCTAAACCCTGATCCCATATATTTACAAATCTTTTGAACATGGACATACACAAAGACAAGCGTAAATTCTCACCTCGGTCAAATCCACCTAATGTGTAGAAGAGAAGAAGAATTTTTTAAACACATACAAACTACAATATTACAAAATGAAAGTGATCAATTATGCATGGTGTAGACATTGTATTGATATTTTATGCATTTATTTTACATTGTGTCTGATACATACCCGCAATTCCATATGTTTCCTTCAGTAACACAATATCGTTGTCGCCATTGTGAAAAGTCACTTCGCAGGTGAATTTTTTTTTGTCCGCATTCCTCCAGATGTTTTTATTTACTTTAAGCCTGCTGGACATGCTAAACATTTTATTTTCCTTTCTGGTGGCAGAAGGGTCAGTTGCCACTCCTTCAGTAACTTCATTGGCTCCAATTTTCCATTTTATTTTCACATGGTCTGGATAGAAGTCATCGAGCACACACACAAGAGTCACAGCACTCTTACAGCTCTCCTTTTCTGAGGGTCTTAAAATTGTTACATTTGGTTCAGTGACTGTTGTTCCATCTATAAAGAAACGCGAAACAACATTTGTAACAACACAGCAGACCATATTTTCTATGACATTTCAGAAACAAAAAAAACTAAAGAATTATAGAGGTTATGAACATTATATTTATTATTTTTTTCAAACATTCCTCTAAATGTCTTTACACTGTTTTTGCATAAAAGTCTACACTCTGTCATTTTTACACTAATTAAAATTTTATATGCCTTTTTTGGCAATTATTAATATGTAAACACAGTGAAAACATTGTCTGTGTATTTGCACTAGTTTGCCCTGTGTATATGACCAGGATATGTGCCAGAGCACATTAAACAATGGCAACAAACTCAAGCTATTTCTTCTTTAAAAAAACAAAACAAATTCATTTATGTATGTATTTGTATGTATTTATTTATGTATGTATGTATTTATGTATTTATGTAAATACCAAATGCTTTGTCTATGTTATCTCTTTTGTTGATATATACGTGCTCCTTATGTATTGATATGGGTTTGATATGAAAAGCCTTTTGGATACTCTTAACAAAGTCTTTGTGGTTAATTTTTCCGTGTATGTCACTACATGGAGTCTAGTGCACTTCTGCAGTTTATGTGCTCAACTGCTTTTTAAACAGGAAAACCACTGACAACCTCACAAGAAATAAATTTATCTCTACTTGCCAGCTTACAGTTATGATACCATTTGTATCCATCTTATCCAACAAGCTTCTTAATGTACCAATATTACAAATTTAATATAGTTCACAGAGTGCAAAGAAAACAGCAAACGTTGCCAAAGAACAACTAGATGCCTATATATTTATATTTAACACACACACACACATATATTTATACAATATATACATTAAAATTGTGTTTTGCACTATACAATTAGCACTCGCTCCATAGACAAACCAATGCAAAGCAGCTCAGTGATTACAGCTAAATCTAAAATAACAACATATTCAGATTCTTACCTAAAACAGTGAGTTTGGTCCCCTGACCAAAGTACGCAGGTCTGTTATTCACACTACTCAATGGCTACATTAAAACACTCCCTAACACTTTAATATGATTACTTTCTACAAAAGCATAAACATGATGATCAAAATATAAATTTTAAACACTGCTTAAACACACAAACAGTCATGTGACATATTATTTAAGGATATCATTATTTTTAACATTACAGAAATATTCTTACCTACAACTGTGAGTCTGGTACCTGAACCAAACGCAGCTTTGCTGCCATAGCACAGAGTGAAGTCTTTTCACAAGTTCAACTGTGGCAGCTTTCCCATTTTCTACTCTTAGGCTAATATTTCTAATTAATGTATTAATTCATTAACACTCAAACATAGGTCTGTTTAAATTAAGTGAAAAATGTATGTCTTATGTAAAGCATTTTTACCTATAAATTCACAGAGCATTCTTACACATAAACTAAGAAACTAACAAAAGACAAGCAAAGAAAGACAAATACTCTCACCTAATACTGTAAGTTTTGTGCCAGTGCCGAAGTGTGCAGGACTGACATTGTTCACACTGATTCTAAGCTTCAGCTAAACCTTCAGCTGAAGGCTCCTATTACCATTTTTACTTATTCCACTACAAAGAATCTACCATTGTTTTTTAAACATAGTAAGCTATTCTTGTTTTGCTTCAAAACACCCTAATTCTAATAGCATCCTACTAACTTGAATATAATAATGAATAATCAAATTACTCACCTAAAACTGTCAGTTTAGTGCCTTTGCCAAAGTATGCTGGATAACCAGAGTTCACACTGTTCCTATGCTACAGATAAACCTCAGCTAAGGTCATGTAAACTTATCCCACTCTATCTAACCTCAATTTTAAAATCTATTTTAAACAACTTCTTCAAGATTCCTGGAAACATACAAGTCTATCAACTAATTAATTTGAGACATTTTATAGCAATATCAATTCAGTTAATTACCTTCATTTGACACTAACATGAATTAAGTTGCACTGTTTTAGGATTTTAGGATACCAATCAATTGCATGAACAATTTAATGTTTCTTACCAAGTACAGTTAACTTTGTTCCATTTCCGAAGTGAGCTTGGCCAAAACCAGTATCACAGCATATATTTGCACACATATATTTAAACAAACATACTCCTGATGCTTTAAACTAAAGCCATTGTGTTACTTCAATGCTCCTTGAATGTTTTTTACAACATTCATTTAAACTTTGCTTGACTAGTAATTTACCATTTAACATGGTATAACACACAACATAATTTACAGGCTGTCTGCATATTAGAGTCAACAAATAACACAGTTTTAGACCTGAACATTACAGAGACATTGCAAAATATGCTAATAAGCTTTAAACAACAGAATACTTTACCCACCTAGAACTGTCAGTTTAGTGCCATTGCCAAAGTATGCAGGACTGCCAGTGTTCACACTGATTCAATGCTACAGTTATAACCTCAGCTATCATGCAGATCTTGGCATTTATATAAACACAGATCATTGTACAGTTTGTACAGATGTACAGTTTGATATTTCTTACCGAGAACCGTTAACTTGGTGCCATTGCCAAAGTAAGCTGGAGAAGTACCAGTGTCACAGTGCACATGGAGACTTACAAATTTATCTAAGAAGCTAAATGCTAAAGCTTCTAGAATCTTACTGGAATGCTCTGAAAACATTGCTTTACTACATCCATGTCATTTTAGAAGTATGACTTACCATTTATGCCCTAAATTATATTGTTTTGCAGTTGTTTACATGCAGTACTATAGTCAATACCATTCTTTTAAACCAGCTTATATGCATGGTAACTTTTACACACAATGTTGACTTTACTTACCTAAAACTGTAAGTTTGGTACCATTACCAAAGTATGCAGGATTGCTCATAGTCACATTGATTAGAAGCTACAGTTAAAACCTGAGCTATAGCAAAATCATGCTTAGATGTGTCCCAACTTCATTTTTAAAATGTCATATTTACTTCAAGAATGAAGTACAGGAAACATACAATAATAAGAATACAGTACAAATACGAAACCTGTACTTTAGCAATGCTTAATCAATATGCATATTCTTACTTACATTCAATACAGTTAGTGGTATAAACTGAACCAGATTACCCTATTATGTATATCAGATGCACCAAGAATGCCAATCAGTATTAGAGCATTAACAATTTGTTTTCTCTTACCTAGAACAGTTAACTTTGTTCCATTGCCGAAGAAAGCTTGATAACCACCAGAGTCACAGTGCACATGGAGACTAACAAATTTACTCAAGAAGCTAAAAGCCCCTAGAGTTTGTTTTTACTGAATACCTCATGAAAACCACTTGACTGTTTCTAACCAACCTTGGCGCACAAACAATATTGTTTTAGGACTATTTATGCAGTGGTGTAAACATACAACAAATGTTTTAACTTTAATTCAACAAAACATTGGCAGTTACTTAAATATCCTAATAATTTCTTAAATGTCACAGAACGTTTAAATTACTTACCTAGAACTGTGAGTTTAGTGCCAAGGCCAAAGTATGCAGGGTCATATTGATCACATTGATTTTACGCTACAGAAAAAACCTCATCATACTAGCATATTGCTGTTCAGGAATTGATCTACACCAACACTTTGCACAAAATATAGAACAACTGGCAATCAAATGTTGCCTAACCTTGGTGTTTATTTATACAATATTTACAAAAAACATCTTTACTTCAAAAAATTGCTTCATTTAGTAACTAATTTCACTGTTATGGGTCTTACCAAGGACGGTTAACTTTGTTCCATTGCCAAAGAAAGCTCGACCAGCTCCACCAGAGTCACAGCACATATGTGCACTAATAAAATTACTCTGACTTTGAATGCTCAGGTTTTGTCTTAATGCTAAGGCTTTAGAAACACTGCCTTAGCTGTTCCAATCCATGTTTAGATTTTGACTTATTTCTCAAATGCTATCATTATTTTAGATGACACTAGAGACACAATTTTTAATTATTTTACTTAATGCAAAATTAAGTGAAAATATTTCTTACCTAGGACTGTGAATTTTGTGCCACTGCCAAAATATGCAGGGTTGTAGTTGTTCACACTGATTCTAGGCTACAGAAAAAAACTCCTCTACTCTCAATATCACCTGTATATCATCACTTACTTCACAAGATAGTAAAAACCTTACACAAAGTACACAAAGAGTCTTTGGCATGTATATTTAACTCAGACATATGGTAGAATGTCCCCAACTCTGTTTTTTAGATAAATATATGGAATCAGGTATTACTTTTGATACAGTTCATGTCAGATTTGAAAAAGCAGTATTATTTAAACAGTATAAAGTGTGTTCTTACCAAGGACAGTTAACTTTGTTCCTTCGCCGAAATAAGCCTGAGCTGTAGTTGACACAGTGCACATGTGCACTAATAAAACAATCTATCCTATGTATCAGATCTAAACTCTGGTGACTGCTATTGAAGCAATGCTCCAAGCACTTCAGTACCAAACATTATACAGAAATCCAATGAAGTCAAAACAACTTCTTACCTGTTACTGTAAGTTTAGTACCACTGCCAAAGTATGCAGCACTGAACTGATTACACTGATGTTAAGTGACTACAAAAAACTCAACTAAAGATTATGTGCTAGAACTACATCCAAACCTCTTTGGCTCAAGTCTAAAGAAATAACTCGAAATGTTACTAGATGCATCACTTAAGCAAGCACTAAGCACAAATTTTTATGTTATACCAGATAGCTCTACACATGTGAGATTTATTATCATAATCATTATTTTTTTCTTACCTAAAACAGTGAGTTTGGTGCCGCTTCCAAAATATGCTCGCGTGTTTGAGCACAGAGTATCAAAGCACTGTCATAAACCGCTATCTTACAAAAACTTGCAAGAACTTTAATAAGCATAATCCTCATGACTATTTTTATGCAGCATTTTTTTTAATATTTACAAAAATTATTCTTACCTAGAACAGTCAACCTTGTTCCATTGCCAAAGTAAGCCTGGCTGTTTCCAAAAGCACAGCATACAGACTCACTAAAATTACTTGGACTATGTGATTGTTGCATTTACTATATGCCCTTTTTTATGCTTTTCAGTGTTTGGGTTCTCTCCGCTTTTATATGACATCTTATATATTATAGATCATACTACTTTGGAGTATCAATTCATGATAGTACACGTACACATACACGTGCATTAGATTTTAAAACGTTTCACATTTGAAGCTGAAGTTTTACTTACCAAGAACTGTTAATTTAGTGCCGCCACCGAAATAGGCTTGATAATTAGCACAGCATTCAACTGTCATGCCATAAAGGGTCTCAAACAGTACACTGTTGTCACACTGGTTCTGACTTTTGCTATATAACTGCTAATTAATGTTTTTTGTCCTTGTGTTTTGACAGTCTTATCCTAAACAACAGCCAATAATAACCTGAACAAGCATTTTTGTTACTCTCTTTACCAATCTCCCATTGCTGGCCTAGATTAAAATAACTGAATAAACAAGTACACAAGTTTCTTACCTAGGACTGTTAACTTTGTTCCAGCTCCAAAGTATGCTTGATAAGCATTGGCACAGTGAGACAGTATGCACAAGTTTGCCAGACAGTCTACATTTATGTTACTAGAATTTTGTAAAACATTTGGCCTGATAGTTGCATGTAATCTTGCTATCATGGTTTAGTCATCATAAACAGAATTTGATCGGTTTCAGCTAGATGCCAAGATTTAACAGTGGTCATTTATACTAAAACTTTTAAATCAAAAAAACTTACCTAAAACAGTCAGTTTAGTTCCATTTCCAAAGTGTGCTTGTAAGCCAGAGGCACATTGGCAATAAGTGCTGCAAAATTTGCATTAGAAATCCCATTTTGTCCATGTTCATATAATAGTCCATTTATTCCAGAATGCTTCTTTTGAAAGATGCTCTTCAATGTAGAAGCATATAAATCTAAATATGTAGAAGGTTGATAGATTGCCCATAGAAAAATGATTAAATTGGTAAATCCAGCCTACTCTTATTTGCACACAGGCATTTATTGCCAGTAAAGTGTTCTCAAATTCATTCAAATGTGTAGTAATTGCATAGAATAGTAATAATCCACCTGTTCGTGAGATCTCTTATCTTTTATTGTTGAAATCCATGTAAAATTCTTGCAGTTTATGTATTCCCAGTCACAGTCTGAGTCACTGTACATGAAGGAAGGTTTTTGTACAGCGGTTCTATGGGATTGTATCACCGTGGCCCCCTGTCCCCACGGTGTTAAAACATTATACAAAAACAAATTCTCTGTCTCTCTCTCCCCCCACCCCATCTCCCCCTTTATCTTTATTTTTCATCATTCTCTTGCACATGTTCTTTTTTAATGTTTATATGTTGCTATTTCTGTGATTACTGAGAATTTGGGCAGGTGTAGATAAGCTCCTAAAAATGTCTCAATGACAGTTTGTCAACCCCTCCCACATCCTCACGTAACAATCATCAACGTGAAGAGAGGCTACAGCTACTGTATCTTCATCTGGGACTTTTATAATAAGTAGTATTATATAATATAATAAGTATTACTTATATAATAAGTAACTTTAAAATAAGTAGTAATGTACAGTAAAGAATTGTAATTGCAGCAATATATATATATATATATATATATATATATATATTAGTAAAACTAACTTGCTAAAATATTAAATTTAAATGGAGTCATGTTAGTCATTTTACAGCATTTACTGTTATTATACAGATATAAGGCATTAATCTGTGCTTTATAAGTACTAATAAATAGCCATTATGCAAGCTAATACTACTACTACATACTACAGTGTTATGTTTGTTTTAATTATGATATATTAAAGGTTTTTTGTTTAAAAGTTACATTTAATGTTATCTTTGAGAGAACATAAAGTTGTCTAAGACTAAGGCTATAGTATTTTAAGAAGAGAGCAAAAATGGATGTATATGCATGAATCCAGTATCTAGTATCTAAACTAGATACTGGAACTAGATAGAGAGAGAGCATTTAACATTTTGCTTTAACAACCAACAAGCCTAGTCTACAAAGTTACATTTACAAGTGGGAATAGTTCTAGGGGACAGGATAAACAGTAGTAGTCAGGTGTCTGCAAAACAGGTGTGTTTTATATTATTTCTTGAAGGTTGTGATGGTCTTGGCAGATCAGATGGAGACTGGCAGCTCATTCTACTAGGAAGGAACAGAATATGTGAATGTCTTAGTGAGTAATCTGGTACTTCATTGTGAGGGAACAATCAGACATCGCTTGTTTACTGAACATAGTTGACAGGAGGGAACATACATCTGAAGTAGTGAGTTGAGGTAGAAGGGGGATGTACCGGTGACTGTCCTGAAGGCCAGAGTCAGAGATTTAAATTTATTGTGGGCAGCTAAAGGTAGCTAGTGGAGTGAGATCAGGAGGGGTGTAACATATGGACTAACATCTAGTTTGGTCAGTCAAGAGAAAGTAAGAATGAAGTCCGATTAGCACTTACCATAGGACAACTAACATTTGCCACAGATGATTCAGAGCAAATGCAAATTCAACAGACCCAAAACCTTCTGTATTTGTGACTGTATTGTGAATAATTTTGTGAATTAATTTATTAAAAAATTACTATTATTATTATTATTTAAGTGCCATAATAAACATTGCATTTTAACCAAGATGTATGTCACATGCCGATGTGCTGTGATGAGCAAAGTAGATGAAACGTCACTTTTGTCATCTGTAGATTTCTACAGACAATCTGACATCTGTAGATTTCCACAATATTTCAGCCTTTCCTACACAATACAGCATCAAAATGATCACCCACAGCAACTTTTCAACCATTACAAATTTTCATTTATAATATAAAACAGTAATATAAAACATTTTCTCCTTATAGGAAGTGACAACATTCTTATATGTTCATGCAATCTGTTAAAAAACTCTTAATATGATCAAAACAATATTGCTTTTAGTCCATTTTCAGATCTAAAAGCATTTTTAGCTTAATAGGGCTGTGTGTTTTCTTATTAATAATAATAATAACTTTGTGATGGTTATAGGCTTTTTACTGTTTCTCTAAAGCACCAGTAGATTATTTTCTAATAGAAAGATCAGAGTAGTTAGAAAGGTACCACAGAAAGACAGAGTAACACAGCAGCCAGCATTATAACCACATAATTGTTCATTATAATGTGGGCAAACATGAAAATTAAACATATATTGGAGGAGACAATCATGTCATGCCCTCTGCTGCTGTAAAATATAGCATAAATACATGTTACTCATATTATCCTGTAGAGGTCAGCATATGATCTTTAATTTTGAAACTGTTCATTAAACCATATCAAACTGAGAATGGTAATGACTGTATTATTGCTTTGAAATGATCATTTTTGCCATTAATTACTTAATCACGTTACAAACCCATATGACTTCTTCCACACAGGACAGAGTATCAGACTGAAAACCTCAATCACAATTACTTTTATGGTATGAAATAAAGATGTAATGACAGTGAATGGGGACTGAAGTTGTCAGTCTTTAACATTCTGTCTAACATCATCTTTTGTGTTCCACAGAAGCAAGAGAGTCATATGGGTTTGAAACAACATGAGGGGTAGTAAATGATACTAGAATTTTCATTTTGGGGTGAACTCTTTTACTCATTTGCTCTAAGTGCTTAACAGATGTATTTATTCATACTTATTTGACTCAAAACCAGATTTATGATTTTTATAATGTTAATTGCTGAACAGACTAATTGGTTTAGAACTCATATGCGGGAGTAAACAAGCCCAAATTATGACGCAATGAGATGTAGTCAAAAGGCAGGGAGAAAAAAATTAAAACACAGCTAACAGTCCAACCAGTTAAATACAATGAAAACAGTAATTCAGGAGACGATATTCAGTAAACAGGCACAATGGTCATATCAACAGCCATGATTAGCAGTTATAACATTTTTTACAAATTGCAGCTTTAACATGCCAGAGGACAACTGGCCCTCCTGGTTAAGCCTGGTTTCTCTCAAGGTTTATTCTTTATCTATACAACATTGGAGTTTTGGTTTGTTGCCACTGTCGCCCTGTTGGCTTGCTTACTGGGAGACTGCTGGCATTAAACTTAACTAAGGAATTTGTAAATTGTTAATATTGCTTCTAGTGTAATGATCTAATCACAGTCCTAAAGACTCTACTATTTCACTATTTCTTGTCTCATTTTCTCTTTTATTGTGTAATGTTCAGGTGTTTTATGGCAAATTCCTTATATCCCTGTTTATCAACTCTTTATTGATAAACCTATTACAAACCTAGCATCCCTAATTAGTTTTATTAATATTCATCTCATAATAAAAAAAAAATTTGCAATAATATTCTGTTGTACTCTGTTTTCCATGTATTCTGTTTTCTGTGTTTGCATGTTCTGGTTTCTGTGTTTTATTTTTCAAGCAGTGTAACATTGTAAAAGTGCAATATAAATAAAATTGAATTGAATTACATGTCTCTACATTACCAAATGTAAGTTTTAATAAGTGATGCACTTCCTGAACTTACAGAACACAAACAAAAACAGAATACAGATAGACTAGATAGTGGTAATCAAGTACATTGTTAGAGATAATCAAGCTTTTAATGAATGAAATGCCTGCAGTTCAAATGGTAGAGCATTGTGTTAGCAGGGCAAAGGTTGTTGGTTCGATTCCTAGGGAGCACTGATACTGATAAAATGTATACCTTGAAAACGCTGTGAATAATCGCTTTGGATAAAAGTGTCTGCCAGATAAATAAACGTAAATGTAAAATGCAACCCAACTGTTTTGGTCTAGAACTGCCTTGGAGTTTAGTAGAAAACTAAAGACAATGCCCCAGACCCCCCAACCCCACATGCAAACATTTGTCACACATTTCTATACATTTATTGGTGTAAAATATACCCCATCCCTGATGACTCAGGCTCAGTCTTTGATCTTTTCAAATCTAGAAACGCCTCTAGTTTTAATACTTGATCATTGTGGCTGAGGTTATTGTTCAGCTGTTTGGCAGACTTATAGTGCTGTGCAATACTTGAGGCACAGAAATACACACCCGAGTCCTTCTCTTCCAAACCTTCAACCTTTAGTGAAGATTCTTTAATTTCAGGTCGTGTGATTGAGTATTTTGTGTTATTAAATGGGAAAACTTTTTCCACTGTATCTTTTCCAAGAGATAAAGCTATGATGGACAGTTCACCTGAGCTCTTCTGTATGTACCAGTACATGTAATAATAGCTGCTATCATCATGTTCACATTCTATAGTCACCTCTTTACCCTGCGTTACGCAAAGCAAAGGAGGCTTTTGAGTGATGGTTATTGCTGTTAATGACTCTGTTGAGAGAAAAATATTCAATTAATTCAATATTAAAGTATATTTCTAAAAGATAAGTCTAAAATGTCTAGATAACAATATTTCTAATAACATTTTAAACAGTATACAATATAGTTGGGATAAACTTACTAAAAACTAATGACAAAATAAACCCCGAACAGAGCAATTCCATAAGGTTAGTCATTGCTGTCTCTTGCTGCTGCTTGATTGACTGCTAGACTGAATCTGTGTTGACTGTAATAAAACAGCACAGGAAATGACATCATAAAATGCTTTTGTATAAAATCTAAGAACGATAAAAAATGTAGTGGTTGTCATCGTTATATTCATATTTTAACAACCCATTAAATTGTTAATAGTCTTGTTTTGGCTGGTAACGAATGACTCCATTTGATTTGTCTGTGAAACAAGGGTGGTTGCTAAAGATTAAAAATAAATAGAGAAAAAAAACAAAATAAAATCAAGTTGTATTGCGGATAGTCAGAAGCAAAGTAAAGCCAAATAGATTTCAGTCTGTACCACAAAACCATTAGCTGCTTAATGCTAATTTCTGAAATATTGTACACTATGACAGACTTTCTTAGACATATCTGTGTAGCTGTGTAGCAGAACTGCATGCGGCTCACTTACCAGTCTGTCACAAGTAGTGAATGGCGTCCGTTCCACTGTGACATCATCATAAAAGACAGAAACCTGGAAGTCAATTTAATAACAGCAGGATGACCTTTCTCATTAACTGAGATTCTGTTGTGTATAACTTTGGATGCTTTGTTTTTCTGTAAGACTATGGGAGCTGTACCAAAAACTTTTTTTTGAAGTGTAAATTTTTTTAGTTATGGATGAATTGTGCTTGTTTAACAATTACAAAGAGAATTAGATTTGTAGTTTGTTAGTGTACCATAGGTCATAAAACATGTCACATGACAATGTTAATATGATGCATGTACATCATTAATGGGAATTTGGACACAGCTCTGGTCCCCACAGTGTAGCCCCATACACATACACCTCTTGATAAGCTGTATTTTGTAGGTTTTTAAGCAGTATTATTATTGTGTAACAAATGTTGAATGTTAATGTTAATGTTGAATTTATAAATGTTGCCACTTAGTAATTTATTTGTTTCCTATTTGACACAAATTGCAGAGCAACTGTGTGTGTCTTATCAAAACAGTAAGTACCACAAAAGCTTCCACACTGATATCATTCAAGCATTTCCTTAGACCAGGTGTCAATTTTATCAGGCTTCTTGTTAGACAGTATACAGTTTTGGCTTCACTGTGCCTTGCAGCACAGAAATAAGTAGCACTGTCCTCCATTGAAAGGTTGGAGACCAGCAGGTGAAACAAGTTGCCCTTTGTGTCTAGAATAACTTTAAAGTTCTGTAATGGTTCCTCATACTCTTTTATGATAAATTCTATAGGTTTTCCATAATGGGTTTGTCTGTACCAAAACATAGTGTAGCTACTGATGCTCTGCCCTGCTGCAATGCTACAGCTGAAAGTTAAATCATCTCCTGATAGTGCTGTTATAAATGGTGTTGACTGAAGCACAATATGAGCTGATGCCTGACCTGCAGAAACAAGAACAAATAAACACTTAACACAACATTATTTAGGAGCTTAGATCATACTAAATAAACATACATTATTTTATTCTTTTTGAAAACAATGCCAACTTCTACAGCTATGTTCATACGAGAGCCAGGCTGTTTGTCTCAAACAAAAAGTTAATTTAAATTTGACATGCCTCATTCTTAATATTAAGTCTAAATGTCCAGGATGCAGGTATGGCACTTACATTGGTTTACAAAAAGAAGCCATTTGAGCAGATATATTGTGAACATTCTCGTGTCACTGTTGCTTATCATAATGTCTCAAATGTTTCTCGAGGATGTGCTAAAACTAAGTGAAAGTAAACTCACTGAGTCTCAGAGGAGGGGCTGTGTTTTCCAGATGATGCGTGTGTTTGACATTACAAACACAACATTATAGGAAATCAAAAGCAAAGAGCACAGCACAGTACAAAAATCTCTAAATATCATTATTTCATATATCATCCAAAATATCATAAATAATCATGTGCTACCAGAGTTTGTTCTATACCCGAGAATAACCAACAGTGACCAAAGTTGAATTTATGACATGTGCAGTTAGGGCAGACAAATCAGTCCTAGGCATACAATATCATGATGCAATTTAAAATATGACATCTGCCAACTTATGAATACATGTTTAAGTCTTGTCATTGCACTCGAATATGTATAAACATTAATATTAAGACAGATAGTAGTTACACATAAAATAAGTGATTGTGCATTAATGAGCTACTAGCTAACCTGCTGGAGAGAACATCATGTCAAACTGACATTGTTTTGAGGTTGGAAGTGGGGAATTTTAACTCCAAATGCACATCATAATGATAAGTATTAAAGGCTGTGATTTAAAATTCCTTCTTGCATAAATATGTTTGTCTCTCTTGCCTCTCCTCTCCAAATAATTACATGCGAAAACAAATAGATTAAAAGGTTAAGGTTAAAAGGCAATATATTGGGTGTCTGTCATTTTGTTGTTCTGAGTGAACAGCTTCATTTGTTCAATAATTTATACCCACAATGCACTCTGATTTCAAGTGTACATTCGATTATGTCTATATATGCTGTTACATAATCTATGTCTATTCATTTGTGTTGGTCCTTGTTGTTGTTTTCTACATTTTAAAAATAAACAAATAAAATAAAAGACAGTAGTTTATCTCTTTATTTTGCTTTTATGTATTTTTAATACGTTTAAATGTAAAAATTAAATTATAGTAAATAAACAATGTCAGTGGCTGAATTCCCTCAATTTTGTTGTTTACCTCTTCCCCATAGTGGACTCAAATGTCATTCACTATATAGGGAATACTAAATGATTTCAGACACAACAAATGCTTCTTCTGTTTAGCAGATTATTTAATATATGCTCTAGTTTTAATTAGACAGAGCTTATTCTAATTACTCTTAGGCTTTATTTCAACATTGGTACCCCAGGTGCTAGAAAGCATTTGAATTGTGTGTGTTAGTATCACTGACTAGCTGGCTAGCTGAAACAATCTGGCTAGTTTAATAACTGATGTCTGAGAATGACAAAGCTGAATTAAGTTTATTTTTCATTGGTCTCTATCCGATTACATTGAACATTTTATCATCACTGGACACTTTATTGTCATATTTTTGAGTATGATAATAAATGCCGAAAGGTGGAAACAATTCAGTAGCCCACTGTCAGTTACTCATGTTTTGTGAAACACACCTGTCAGTGGTTAACCACTGCGTTAGAATCAGATACCAATCTTTTACAGTAACATAAAACTTTATATATATGGAAGTGAAAGGTTTTTATGTTAGTTAAAATAATTTTGCAGCACTGTGTGCTGGCAGCACAGTAATAAACAGCCGAGTCTGACAGATTGAGGTTTGAGATGGTTAGAGAACCCGTAACTGTGTCCTGTCGATTTTGTGTGAACGATCCTGAAAATCCTGTCTCATAGTTTGGTGGGGATCCTGAGTAACCATAGCCGATCAGATCTAGAGACATGCCTGTTCTCTGTTGTCGATACCATAACATGACAATTAAGTTTGTGTCATCATGCTTGCAATTGATCTCTGTCATATCATTCTGAGCAGCAAACAATGGTGGAGACTGTTCAAAATGAACACAATTTCCAGTGCCTGAGCCTGAAAATATATGTATTAGCAATTTAAAAAGCATTCTAAAGTCTGTTAAAAGTGATATAAAAAGAATGTCTTTACATTAACAATGTATTTTTGTTTTTATTATCATACTTAGAAATATGACGATAAAAATACTCAGCAGATTTGCAGCTCCATACATCTTCTGTGTACTCAGAAAGAAACTGATGAAATAAACACTTAACTAAGAAATGTTATAGAAAGAGAGAGAAAGTAAATGAGAGAGTGAGCTGTAAAGATTGTAATATCCTGTACTGTAACAGTCATGAACAGTGTTCTGATACCAGAGCTACATCTCCACCTGTTGGCCCACCCTCACATTCTTATTACAGGCTTAGCACTAAAGCTGCGTATCTATTGTATCTATTAGTATTGTGTTTTACAATTTACATTGCAAACACAAATATAAACACAATTTGGTTGTTTCTGCATAAAAAAATTATTAATACGATAGATAAACAAAGGAAATACAAATAGGTAGTGAAAATATAAAATATTGTTCTCTTCTTGCAGTTTACCATATTCTGTGAGGTGGATTCATAAGGGGAGGAAATCTTGATATAATTGTAAATAATAAAATTTGAGATTTTTTATTGACTGGTTACTTTTCATCCACCCTATAGTTGAACATGTTGCAAAGTATTTGATAATACATAAATGCACTCCATGCATTTCTATGAAGTTGTATTGGTACTTTTATTTGTGGGTATGGCAGGTGTGAGTACCGAGTTTTTTGTAATACGTTTTATTGCCATTTATTCACTGTGGAAACTAGCAGCACACAGATACACAGCATCACTCCCCTCCTTAACTTCCACTGTCAGGGTCCATTTCTTTGTTTCGGTCCCAGTCACTGTAAAGCTTTTGTTAAAATCCTTCTCATAAGAAGGGACGTTAACAATGTAGCTTGCAACCAACACTGGCCCTTCACCTTTTTTTTGCCTGTACCAATATTTGTAGTCATAGTCTGTATCATTCTGGTAACAGTGCATTTTCACTGAGGAGCCTGGAATACTGGAGATGTACTTCGGCCACTGAGTGATCAACACACCATCAGTGAAATCTGAAATACAGTGATAAAGGAGCAAAATCAGATGACATCATCCACAATGTATTTGAATAATGTAAATAGGAATCACTTTAAGTTTCTATTTTTAATGTATATACCTGTAAAACAAAGTGAGATCAACAGAAGGAGAAAAGAGGCCATTAGGAGTTATTTTGTAAATTGTTCTCTGATGCTCAGATGCTCTAATGCTCAATTTTATTAAAAAAACTAGCAGATATTGCTTAAAGAAACTCCCCCTTTATTTCATTGGTGGAGAGAAATGGCACTGGGGTAGATCTGTTATAAACCCCAGTAAAATGCCTCACTAGCAACCAATCGTGCCATGCAAATAGTGCTCCTTGTGATGTGCACAAGAGACTTAACTCAACATTGGTTCCATTAGACTTAGACATTAGCATGCTAAGCTAATATTTTTTGAAAATTGTTTTTTCTGATCTTGATGCAATGCATTCTGGGATTGTATTATTGTCATATCTGTAAAGGATACGCGCAATGTAAAGGACACGAAAACAATGTGTTTTATAAGGCAACATAACAGAAGCATGCCTACCTTAAGAAACAGAGTTTGTACCTGCGGATAGTGTTCTGTATTAGTCACTGAAACAGGTTTAATGTAGAAACTGCGCCTTGCAATAATGCCGTTAACACATCAGAAACCCAGATGTCATTTTAACCATTAATACCACAGATGGTGGGTTTAGTTTCTGTGTATTTCCTGTCAGTTTAGTGTTTTGGTTTTTAGTCAGGCAAGTAATAAAGGCTGCACCACTGTGCTTACTGACAGCACAGAAATAGACGGCAGAGTCTAACAGACTGAGATCCGAGATTTTCAGAGCTGCAACCAATGTGTCCTGTCTCTCCAATTTAAACCGCTCGGTAAATCCTTCCTCATAGCTGGGCTCACTTTTTGCAGCATAACTGTATACAATTAGGAGCATAGTTGTATTCTTCTGCTGATACCATAACATATATGGCATATTACTGTCATTATGGGTACATGTTATCTCTGCTTTGTTATTTTCATTAGCAAATAACTGCAGCTTCTGCTGAACATACACACAACTCACTTTTCCTGTGGAAAAAAAGCAAAGCAAATATATAACAAATATATAATAATGCTTAAAAACCGCTCATAGAAAAATGAGCGGTTTATCAAGTTATTGTTTCAAAGAACTTAATACCTATATACAAAAAAAACAATAAGCCCACTCCATATGCAGCTCTAAACATATTTCTAATTAAGGTCTAGAAAGACTGTAGTCTGTCCATGAACAAAGCCAAACCAATGTGACAAGAGAGAGAGCTTAGGAACAGTCTCAGATGCCACGCCCACAGACTGCCCATAATTCAATCATTAACTGTGTAAAGCATACTGCACACAACACTGCAAACTGCACACAAAACTGGACTTCATGCATCCTCTACATAAGTTTCTATTTTTTAATGTACTGTACTTTAGTACACTTTAGTAAGCATTGGACACTTAAACTTACATCATTAGACACTTTAATTTCCTTGCTGTCACACAAGCTCAGCAAGAAACAGTTTACATCCACGCTACACTACACACACTGTAACTTCCTTGTCTGCTACAAACTTGCTGTTACACAAACTCAGATAACTTTTTTATTATTGTGCTGTTTGTTGTTTTGCACTGTCTTTGCACATTTTACACAGGAAAATGTATACTTAGATTAATAGTTAACTTTTTGCCTCTAGCTAATATACTTTTTTTAAAAGTATGTTTAAAGGTATGTATTTATGTGTATAGCTAGATTACTTAAGTTTATGTTAAATTTGTAGCACCGTGGTCCTGTGAGGCATGACATTTCATTCCTTTGTATGCTTCCACATTTAGAGTGAAATAACAATAAAGCAAAAACAAAACAAGAATCATTGGAAGTTTGTCATTTTTCTGATTAAAGTGCAAAGGCCTCAGACCAACTTCTGTATGTCAAAATTGTCTTTTTTAAATTAAAATGTAACATTTACAGTAGAATACATCCCTACTGACTATATCACATCACAGTGACACTGACCACGTGTACACGGACACCAGAATACTGCTTATTGCTTACTGCTTATTCTCAAAAAGTAAAAAAATGGGTGTTTACATCCACTGAGTTAGAAGCTTGCATTTACCCAAAGTCCCTTTTTAGGGCAAGTCAGTTCAACCAGTGGCCATCTTGGGAACACATTCAGGAGCTATTTTCGGTCATACAAGTTCAGCTACTTAATAACTGGCAAAACATCTCAACACTATTTTAATAACATATTTCAAATCAGTAATAAAATGAAAAGCTTAAGAAGGCTAAGCTTTGCAATGCTCTCATAATGGTCACAGTATTAATAACAGTAATATTATAACATTTATAGATATATCAAGAAGTACTAGTGTGAGTTTGAATTAATCAAGGTGGTTCTATTGTAGCACCTTTACACACATTTAGCGGTCATATGAGCTCTGCCATCATACAACACTAATTTCTCAATTTCTCATTTCTCAAGACAAGTCTTTGTAACCACGGTCACACATCACCAGTTAAATAAAACTAAAAGAATCAAGAATTAAAACAAATGGCTTTAAATGTTAAAATGTTTACTTGAAGATGAAGGTGAGTCACTTCTACTGCTTACTCCTGGCTCCCTATAGGTTAACTATAGTAAATCACCCATAATACATTTGAATGATTGAAGCTGTGACTGAGCTGTAATGTAGAAGAGATGCTCATTATTTTCTAGTAGTCTGTAAAAATATATGTAGTGTAGAAGAACATGCAGTATGTGATATTACAAATCTAAATTGCATGCACTTTTGTAATTTGGCAACTTGCATTTTGCAACTTGCAAAAAAAATTGCATTTATTTATTTGTGGTTAAAGCTGGTGTGAGTACTGATGTTTTTTGTTGTACTATCTATTGCAATCTATTCACTGTGGAAACTAGCAGCACACAGATACACAGCATCACTCCCCTCCTTAACTTCCACTGTCAGGGTCCATTTCTTTGTTTCTGTCCCAGACACTGTAAAGCTTTTGTTAAAATCCTTCTCATAAGAAGGAGTGTTAAAATTGTTGCTTGCAATCAGCAACAGTTCTTCGCCTATTTTTTGCCTGTACCAGAATTTATAGTTATAGTCTGTATCGTTCTGGTAACAGTGCATTTTTACTGAGGAGCCTGGAAGACTGGAGATGTACTTTGGCCACTGAGTCATCAACACACCATCAGTGAAATCTGCTGGAAATACAATGATAGATGAGCAAAATCAGATTATATTGTCCATCAGAAATGTCCCCTTAAAAACATTTAAAATGCATTGCCCTATATCCAATTAAATTTTTATACCTTTAAGACAAAGCAATGAAAATAAGAGATAAAATGCGGCCATTTCGAGTTACTGTTTTGTGAACTGTTTTCTGATACTCAGTTACACAATCAAGCTGTTCTTTCTTAAGACACGCCCATTTGTTATGTTATTATTGGCAGAAATTAATGACTCAAAGGCTCTGTGTCAAAATCTAGAAAGCTGACTATGTAGGGAGCAACATATGGCAACATATGCATATATATAACTGATGCCAAGGCTCTTCCAAGCAAACCAGGAAGCATAATTATGCAGTAAGATATCAAATAAGATATCTTGGTTACACTTTATTTTAAGGTGTCATTGTTGTAGTATAATTATACATCTAATTACTGAGTAATAATAATTAACAACCTGAACTTACTATAGGGTTAGGCTTAGGGTTAAGTTAGGGTTAGTTGCATGTAATTATGCATAAATTACTATATTGTTTACTATATTATTATTATAGTAAAGACATGTAACATGTAACAAAGACATTGTAAGAGAAAGTGTTATTAATATCTTAATTGGCCAAATATTAAAATAGCTTTACATCCTTATATCTGTGAAAAAGGCATAATGCGTTTGTGCCATCAAAAAAAAAATCCTCCAAGATGGTACAGCAGGCATTGAGCCCTGTTACGAGGTCTTTATCAGATTCGAAAAACAGCTGTCATTTTAATAATAAATCACACAGATGTTGCTGGGTAACCTTTGTGTATTTCTGTGAGCTTTAGTGTGTTTTGTTTTTAGTCAGAGGAATAATGAAGATTACAGCACTGTGCATACTGACAGCACAGAAATAGACAACAGAGTCTGACAAACTAAGGTCAGAGATTACCAGTGCTCCATTCAGTGTGTCTTGTCTTTTCATTTTGAAACGATCTTTAAATGTATCTTCATAAACTGGATTTCCTGTACCATAGCTGTACACAATTAGGTTCATGGCTGTATCCTTTTGCTGATACCATAACATATTAAGCATGCTACTATCATTATGATTACACGTTATCTCTGCCTGCTTATTCTTTTCAGCAAATAAATTTGATTTTTGCTGAATATGCACACATCTTGCCGTCCCTGTGAAAACAAATCACAACTTTGTGAGACTTTACACTTCAAAGAAACAAAAACAGTAACCAGCACCAATATACAGTAATAACTGTAAACTGCTTATTTAACACAGAACTACATACCCATATATAAAATGACAAAAATGCACAATCCTAATGCAGCTCTAAACATCCTTCTAATGTAAGGCTAAATTCACTCTAGTCTGGCCACTCACACAGCCCAAATCATTTGACGAGAGAGTGCAGGAACAAAACAAATGTAAGACAGTAATCCAACAAAAATAAAAAGCCACGTCTCCCCCTGCTGACTGTATGTCAAAAAACCTTCATATGTTTAGGAGGAAGTAGTAACTTGTGAGCTTAGGGTTTTCTCAAAGCGCATGGGACTCTAGGAGGTTTCAGAATAGACCAGCTCAATAGATCTGCTAAAGGTTGCACACAGAAAATGGTGCTTGTTTTTGTGTGTCTTTATTAACTACTAACTACTAAGTGATATAAACTGATATGAACACAGAACACAAAAGGATTACTCTTTCTTTGAAGTTGTCATTCTTACAGTGTTATTATGCATTTAAGTACTGAGTTATAACAAAATGTGCTTCAGGTTTAGAATTAGATGGGGTTAGGGTTTTAGTTTTGGTTAGTTGCATGTAATTATGCATAATTGCATAATGCATAATGCAAAAACTATGGTAAGTGCATGTAACCTGTCTTTAAAAAAAATGAGCTCATTCATTTGTGGTTGAAGCAGGTGCTATATATGATCTGGCCTCACAAATGATTTTGTCATATAGTTTATTGCAATTTAGTCACTGTGGAGACTAGCAGCACACATATAGACAGCATCACTCCCTTCCTTAACATCTACCTTTAGAGACCATTTCTTTGTCTCTGAACTCGATGCTTTAAAGCCGGTGTCAAAACCCTTCTCATAAGGTGTAGCTGTTCCAATGATGCTCACGATAAGCACTGGGCCCTCATCTTTAATTTGTTTGTACCAGTACTTGTAGTCATAGTTTGTATCATTCTGGTAACAGTGCATTTCCACAGAAGAGCCTGGAATACTGGAGATGTACTTCGGCCATTGAGTGATCAACACACCATCAGTGAAATCTGCTGGAAATACAAAAGCAGATTTGTCATCCTATAGAAAACAGATGAATCATACAAAAATAGAAATGAACCATATAAAGTAAAGTATAATACCTTTAAGAAAAAGCAAAGATGTCAACAGGTAAAGAAAATTGGCCATTTTGATTTTTTATTTCTGTGAGGTCTTCGCTGATTAGACTGATGAGATTAGATGCATGTATAATAAGATGCTTGACAAAATAGTAGTTTAGTTTGCAAGCCACGCCCCTTTGTTGTATCACAGTTTGGGGAAATGTAAGAGTTTCAAAGAAATAGCAAAAAGAAATAAAAAAAATACTAATATTTTTTAAAAAGAAAATGTTTTTGGTATTTAAAAAATATTAAAATAAAATGTCTTTGCATTGACATGAATTTCCCCACCAGTTTCATCACATTAATCCAAAAATCTCATTCTTAAAAGTTTTTTTTGTTTGTTTGTTTTTGATATAATAAAATGATATATTAATTAAAGTGATTGTTTTTACTCATCTTTTGTTTGCTGAAATATATATTTTTTGTGCAGAAATGGTGTCAAATTTCAGCGGTGCAGCTTTTAATCAGATTAAAAACCACACTATCATTTTAAAACCAAATTCTACAAACGTTGTGTTGCATTTGTGTGTATTTCCTGTTTTAATGCTTAGGTTTTAGTCAGGTGAGTAATTGAGACTGTAACACTGTGTATTTTAGCAGCACAGTAATAGACACCGGAGTCTGAGAAATCGAGTTTAGAGATGACCAGACCTCCTGTAACTGTATCCTTTCTGGTCATTTTGAATTTTTCACCTTTGAATCTAGGTTCATAGGTTGGATCAGAACTGGCATAGCCATAGCCGATGAGAATCAAAGATTTGTTCCTATAGAGTTGTTGATACCATAACATGACATCCAAGTTTTTGTCATTGTGACTGCAGGAGATCTCGGCCTGCTCGTCTAGGTTTCTCAACAAGGACGGAGTCTGCTTAAACAAAACACAATCTGACAGTCCTGTCAGAATAAAGTAAAGGGTTAGATAGAGTCGTGTTTAGATTTTAAGTTATATATATTAAATTAAAGAATGTCATACGTGCAAATAAGATGAAAAATAATGCTAGCCCAAAAGATACACAACACATCCTTTTATAAAGAAGGTATTAAGAGAGTAAAGTTTAGCACTCTAGCAATGATTAGACACTGCAGCACTGTTACTGTGAGTTTGTTCACTTGAAATACACCTCCCCCTTTTGTCTGCAACACCCTAAAACACCTCTGGATCACTTTGGTGTTTGA
Organism: Botia almorhae; assembly: GCA_036877575.1. Lineage (NCBI taxonomy): Eukaryota > Metazoa > Chordata > Actinopteri > Cypriniformes > Botiidae > Botia > Botia almorhae. Next base: position 31,990 of record JAZGTJ010002638.1, read on the forward strand.
CAAAATGTGGTACTGTATGTACTGATGCTATCAGATGACTGCCTACTTACTATAAATGACACATATTTCCAATATCATGAAAAGAAATCTTTTAAAATCCTAGTTTGAAACACATGGGCAACTATTCAATTACATTCCAAGATTTATTATTTTCAGGCTGGTGGCTGGAGGGTCTGAGAAACTTTTTAAAAAGTCATTAGCAACAGTTTAATGCACTAATTCTTTATACCTTTGAGATAATCTAGATAACATATTATCTTGTTTTAACAAGATACATACATACAAAATTCATAATTATGTTTTAATTGTTTTTTAAAAAAACAACAATTTATACTATCCTCTTAAATTGTTAATTTTGTCCCTAGTGTCAGAACTATTCCTGCCTGTAAATGAAGCTTTGTAGACTGGGCTTGGTGGCTTTTAGGGGAAAATGTTAAACGCTCTCTCATTTGTAAGTCACCTTGGATAAAAGTGCCTGCTAAATGATTATATGTAAATTTAAATTAGAATTTTAGACTCAAAGTTGTTATTAGCTATTTATAAAACAAATCAGTTGACAAAAAATTTCAGCTTAAAAAGGTTTATCTTAAAACCAATTATGTTTGAATACTGTTTGAAATGCACATTTGGAGCTTATATGAGGAGATGTTTATGTTGTACACAGATGGGCCCTGCTGCACTGTGTCACTCACAGCACAGAAATACACAGCAGTGTCTTCTGCAATAATCTTGGAGATCTGCAATACGCCTTCAGTTCGTGAGTCTCCATAAATATAAAAGCGGTCAAATCCCATTTCAGGATTAAATGTCGATGTGTAAAGATGCCCAAGAAGTTTCAGGGAATTTTCTTGTGTTGTTTGTTGATACCAGTAAAGATAATAGTAGTTGCTGAAAGTGTGGGTGCAACTGATGTTCAAGCTTTCATTAAAATTTGTGATCATCGAAGCAGGTTGAGTGATGGATCCACCAAGAGCTATGTCTTAGGAAAGGAGAGAGGGAAAGCATGTGTTCATGAATTGAACTAAAAATTACAAACATACATATATATATATATATATATATGTATATATATATATATATATATATACACATTAGAAAATATGATTTTAGAAACAGAAAGAAAGAAAAAAAACACAGATCGCAGATCCTGATGTTACCTGTGAACCACAAGAAGGGAAAAATCAAAATGAACAGGATCATTCTTGCTTAAAGCAGGTGTTTGGTTTTAACTGGCTCATATGTACAGTAACAGGTTATAACAGACCTTCAGTCGAGCGAAAATTTAAGTCATTGACAATAAACCTTAAAGAAACAGGACGTTTTTAAAAGTTTGTGGCTCGTTCTCATTTGTGATTGGACGATGTAAATGTAAGCCCTACCCTGTAAGAGAGAGAAATCCCACCTATGATCGTAGATGCAACTAAAGTTTATCTGTGTGTCAGGATGAGGGTTTTTGTGTCTTTCTCACAATCTTTCTGAGTACTTACTGTATTGAACATGTGTGTAGCATAGATGGTACTAAATGATAATATAAATGATAGATACATACTAGCAACTGCGCCATCAGTAGATCCGACAGAAACGCACATGGATGCATCACCTGTAGCATTTCCTGAGGTATTAAATCATGATTTTAATTTTTCCTCAGAAGAAGGTGCCTCATATGTAAGCATTCCCCCATTGCTAATACCAGTAGCCTAAAGTACCAGGTAGCCCAGTAGCCTGTGTATACCAGCTGTCACCATGATGACAAGAAAGCTTTCCTTCTTTATTTCCAATGTTGTACATGATGTTCAGGTGACTGCTGTATGACAGGAGAAGAGTCAAGTAAAGATGCCCTAGGAGTTTCAGGGATGTGTGTTTTATTGTTTGTTGGTACCAGTAAATTTGGTAAAAATACAATTCAGTGGTGTTGCTGTTGATGCAGCTGATGGTCACATTGTCCTCCAGACATACAAAGAAAAAAAATATTTTTTTATATTGTGGCCACAAATTAAGTTGTTGACTTATTAAATTATTACTATTAAATTAAATAATTAGTGCATAAATAATATTGGAAATATATTTATGACTTAATTGCCCAAAGAAAAGTTACATTACAAAAATAGCTAAAAAAAAGCAAATCTGTACAGGACTTCTAATTTTTCTCATTTTTAATGGATAGAAAAAAGTATCTTATGTTAAAGAAACTGTTAGATGCTTTTGCAATGCTGTGTTACAATAAACTTCTCTGACCAGTCCCATTAGATTGCTCTTGAGTGAAACAATACACTAAACCTTGGGCAGCAGTTTGTGAGTTAGCAGTATATGAATTGATTGAACTGAGACTTGATTGAATATGTTAAATGTTTAGAACATGCTCACATATAAGAAATAGCTGCTCAAAAGCATTGCACCGAGTGCAGAGACTTCTTTAAAGGGTCTTTGCTAAATTGTCTATCTCCATAAAGATCACAGAATGAATTCTCTTCATTGCCTCAACATTCTTTAGGAATTTGTCTGTCCACTATTTAAGCGGATAATACATCCAAAACCATCATGTGAGTTGTAATCACTGCCCTCTACTTGTTAAACTCATGCATTACCTTTGTTGACAGTTTAGGTAAGGAGATGCAGCTGTGGCTGTTTTTATTTGTTCATTTACATTTACATTTAGGCATTTGGCAGACACTTTTATCCAAAGCGACTTACACTGCATTATACTACACATTGATCACTATACATTGAGTATGTGCAATCCTTGGGATCGAACCCATGACCTTGGCGTTGTTAACACCATGCTCTAACCTCTGAGCTACAGGAAAGCATGTATTCTTTTTTTGAACAGGTGTTAAGTGAATAGTTTTTTGTCAAGAGCTATGGGGAAGTGTATGGCTGTGCAAACTAGCTGCACAGAAATACACTGCACTGTCCTCAGTAGATATGTTGGATATGAGTAGAAATGCATCCTGTGTAGCATGTCCTGAGATGTTAAACCTTTCAAAGTTCTTTTCATGTGTAGCTTGTCCATACTGAAGCCATCCAATAAGACCTAAAGAACCACCACTGGTCTTCTGCTGATACCAGTACAAGTATTGATAGTTAGTGTCACCATGACGACATGAAATCTTAGCTTCTTTCTCCTTTACTGTCCGTAGAAGATGTTCAGGAGAATGCTGTATGATGGGAGAAGAGACCACACAAACTACAGGAAAATGGGGAGAAGTGCACTTCAATGATAAAAACTGAAGAACTAAACTGTTTTGTACTGGTGAAAACTACTTACCTGTTAACCAGAATGTAGTTATTATCGTTAATTTGATTGCTCTGATCATGCTTTTTAATGTTCAATACAAAGACTAAAACTAAAAGCTGAGAATAAAGTTAAATTGTGAATTGATTTTCTCTGTAAATTGATATGTTTGTTTTTTTCTGCAGGCATAACAGCTTACAGCAGTCACTTATCTGCCTAAAACTATGGGGAGGGGGAGTCCGCTGTTCATCTTATTTATCTTGGGTTGCCAACCAAGGCACAAACGTGTCATGTGATGGGGGGTGTTCACATGTCAGCACAGGCTCACACAATTGTGCTGCAAAAATAAATTATGTAACATAATATTAACGTTTCTATAATATATCTAGATCACTAAAATGTATAAACATGTCGAGTCAAAATGTTCAGATTTCAGCATGATCTCTTATATACAGATATTGATAGAAAATTAATATCTGTTCTCGGCCATCAATTTTCAGCCATCTATGTATTCTTTATTATTCATTTCACAAGTGCTGAGGTGACCTGTGGACCAGAACAGCACAGTGTAGAAGACGGAGAAGTGAGCAACATCATTCCTGCTTAAAATACTATAGAACTTTTGTTTAAAGTTTAGTTAAAGAGACAGTTAACCCAAAAATGCAAATTTGCTGTTAATGTATTCATCCTTAGGACATCCAAAGATGTTTTTTCCAGTAAATTAATCCTTGTGGCTCCTGACGATATGTAAAGAGCTTATGAAGTGAAACAATCAGTCAGTGTAAGACACTCAACAAATGCATTGTCTTATTCCCTTCATTTAGGGAATCAGGGTTATGTGTATCCACTGCCACCAGCTTGTGTGGTCTTTTAGAGTTGATTCTGTGGCAATTTTTTGAAGATTTTTTTAGCTCAATTTGAATCAGGCAATTTAAGATCCAATTTAATCTTATGTCTAGAGATGACCCAAGGAATATACTGCTCTATGGACAACTATTATGATAATTGTACGGCCATGCAGATTTAGAATATTAATATAAATAAATAATACATTCTATCAGTTTTCATCAGTGCCCTGTACTTGTTAAACCTGTGCATGACATTTATTTTGCCAGTTTGGGTAAAGAGAAACAGCAATCGTGGCCTTTTTGTTTTTTCACTTAAACAGGTGCACAATTAATAGTTTTTGTCAAGAGCTATGGGGAAGTGTATGGCTGTGCAAACTAGGTGCACAGAAATACACTGCACTGTCCTCAGTAGATATGTTGGATATGAGTAGAAATGCATCCTGTGTAGCATGTCCTGAGATTTTAAACCTTTCAAAGTTATTTTCATGTGTAGGTTGTCCATACTGAAGCATTCCAATAAGCCCTAACACACCATTGCTTCCCTGTTGATACCAGTACAGGTATGGATAGTTGTTGTCACCATGACGACAGGACATGTTCACCTCTTTCTTTTCCACTGGCAGTAGAAGATGCTCAGGTAACTGCTGTATTATGGGAGAAGAGACCACACAAACTACAAGATGGATGAGAAGGTCACATCAGTGCATGTAAATAAAGAACTTGGGTTACTTTGCACCGGGAATACCTACCTGTTAACCAGAAACTTGTGATTATAAGTGAAATGGTCACTCTGAGCATGTTGGTTAATGTTGAACCAATGTACCTAAGATTTAAAATTAAATTGTGTATTGGTTGTCCCTCTAAATGGAGGAAGAGACTGTTGTTCACCTCATTTGACTGGGTTGCCAACCCAGGTGCAGATGTGTCATGTGATGAGGGAGGGGTTTTTGAGCACAGGCTCACATAGACATGTAACACTGTGCTGAACTCACAGCACAGAAATACACAGCACTGTGTTCAGCTTTGGCGGAGAGGATCAGTAGGTTGCCCTCTTTTTCTGCATCTCCTGTTATATTGAAACCCTTTCTGTCAACTGTAGACTTTTTAAAGGAAAGCATGCCAAGGAACTCAAAACTTTTTCCATTAGGCTGCTGGTACCAATAGATTTTGTCATAGGCTTTGTCATGGTGACTGCAGGTGATGTTTAAGGTTGCTCCTTTAACTGACAAAAGGTCAGCAGGGGTTTGTGTAACATTTAAAGATACAGATAGACCTGCAAGGTCAATAGAGAGAAAAGTTAGACTTTAAGCTAAGTGGGTAAGTGTATGTGTAAATAATATCGCATTACCTTACCAATTAACCACTGCAGAAGAAAACATTTGACTAGAAATACACTCATGTTTAATCCTAGTTTACATGGAAAGTAATGGGTGAGCGTGTCATCTGTCTTTTTTAAACAAGTGGGTGGAGCTGGGTTTTGCAATCTTGCTCATGTTTTTGCTTTTACTGCCCCCTGGGGGACCTCGTGTTAAAATAGAATGTACTGTTCAGTTAAAACTCATGTGACTCTTTTATACAAATCTGAACACCTTTCATTAGTGCATTCACTCTCCAAGTAATTTCTAGCAATTCAAGTCTGTCCCACCTACTATATTGGAATATTCAATATTGATTGTCAATATTGTATTATTGAATATCATCAAAACGAGTTAAACACAGTAGCATTGTTTGTTGTACGAAAGTAATTGGCAATTTACAATTTGACTATTGACAGAACATCTACAGAGTTTAAAACTTTGAGGATTTGTTATGTGTGTGTGTGTCACTTTATCAGTAGGCAACTATCTCTGCCCTCTGGTGTGCAAATGATGCTGTTTATCATATAAAATAACTAAATTTATGAGAATTAGAAAGGAAAAGTTGGTCAAAACAAACTTTGAATTTTGTTGTAAAGTTACGAAAAAAGGAAGCTGTAATAGTACTGGATGTATTGTTCTATAAGCTCGACATTGCAAGTAAATACATCTGAATAATAAATATTGCAGTTTGAAGACAGATTTAGAAGTTTAAAGTGTCTGTATGTTATTGTAGGTGGTTGTTATTTGAGTTGATTAGCTGGTTGCTAGGCCATTGTCATGTGCTGACTAATGTGTTCTAGGTGATTGCTAGGCTATTTTGGGTGGTCATTAGATCATTCCTAGGTGGTTAATTCTTTTATTAAACTGGTCAAGTCGACTTGGGGAAATATAGAGCATAAAATATAGAGCATATAAAGAGGCTGTCATAAAACATAAATAATATAATATACTACATTGCACAATGCTTTGAAAGATTGGTATTAATAGAGGGGTTTTGTTTAATGTAAGGGGAGGAAACACCACTGTGGTAATAAGCAGCACAATAGTACACAGCACTGTCTTCAGATATTCTCAGCTGGATTAGATGCAGGGTGGAGTGTGTTTTACCATGACCACTCACATTAAAATGATCCCTAAATGTTCCTTCAACAGTTCTTCCCTCATAGTACATATAACCAATGAGTTTCAGCTCAGTGTCTTTTTGCGAACGCTGGTACCACAATAAAGTGTCATAGTTAGTTATTTGATGTCTGCAGGTTATTTCAGATAAACTTCCAGGACTCCATAGAATATCAGAAGGAGATTGATCAACCTTCTTAGACAACACAACACCTGTGAAAACAAGATACATATACTTGGCATATAATTCAAGTTATTGTGGGAGTTAAAAAGAAAATAGATAAAAAATGTGAATGATTAAGTTTAATATAGTATTACCTATTAAAGTAATTGCAATGATGGGAGAAATAAGAGGTCCTTTCATGTTGATCTCCTCTTTGAGAATGAATGGCAAAGATATGATATCAGATATGAGCTTGTATTAAAGGGAGGAGACTCTGAATGAACTGCTTTTGAGGTGAAAGTCTTATTATGAGAGTTATGAGGTGATGGGTGATGCACCATCCTCAAAAGGTTTGTGGTTACTAGCCCTGTTCCTGGAGGACCCTGACAGTACATATTTTGGATGTCTCTCTAATGAAATCAGATATAAATCATCAGCTTATATAAGATTCATATGTTATTTTACAATACTTGCTTAAAACACTGGTAAGGAAAAATGCATCTTTCTAATGAATAAATGTGATATTGTAATATAGGTGCAGCTTTAACCATCAGTATCACCCAAAATTATTTAAATAAAAAATTACATTCCTTTTAAAATACTCTAATTTCATCAGTCTTCATAACTTCACAAGGTTTCTGTGCACAAAACCGTAATTATTTTACACATGTTTTGACATTTTAAGACATTGTTTTTCTTATTATTGAGCATGACTTTTATACAAAACTCTCTGCAAAACGATTAACCAGTGATTATCAAATAACAGTATTGGTCTATGCAGGTGTTTGAGGCTTGCCTAATATACATGGAAGTAATTGTAAAGAAGATGAAAGTGTTGAAGCACTGTGTGATACTAGCAGCACAATAGTACATGATGGTGTCTTTGGCTGCTTTTGCACATGGAACATGAAGTGACGCAGCAGTTTCACCATCCCCTGATACATTAATGTGATGCGTATTCGGCTCCTCGATTTTTGGTGTTTTATAGTACATATAACCTAAGAGTTTCAGCGCTGTGTCCCCACTGGAGCGCTGGTACCATAATATAGTGTCATAGCTCTTGATGGAATGGTTGCACGTCAACTCAACCACACGGTCAGGATGACACGACACTGAAGTCGGAGACTGATGGACGTCTTTGCATGCAGCAAGGGCTTCACAAGGGAAGAATTTGAGATGGAAATACAGAGCAAACAATAACAAAGGTAAAATTTCAGTTTTATTTTATGGAATTGGGTTGTTTATAATTTGGAATTCGGTTGAAAGTTATTAAAATATTAAATAAATACTGCACCTGTTAGCAAGAGCACAGTTAGAAGTTGGGTGGAGAAGCAAGACATCATGGTGGTTTTCTCTTAACATCACTTAACATCTGAGCTGACCTGAGCTCATCTCCTGAAGACAGGAAATGACATCACATACCATCATTCTGAGAAACTGGTAGAATTTTTGTGTTTTTTTTCTGTTCCATTATAGCCTTTTATGTTTTACCAGGGGCGGATTGGCCATCTGGCAATTCTGGCAAATGCCAGAAGGGCCGGACCATTTTTTAAATGTGGGCCGGTCAGTTTTTTTTTAAATATGTATTGTTTTTACATGCAGGCAGCTTTTATCTCTTGCCAGATGTGAATATTATGATGATGATGATGATGATAATAATAGTAATAATTATAATAATAATAAATGTTAAGCATTTGGCCCAATCGCCGACGGCCGGCTGGTTTCGAGATGGGCCGACCCAATCAGAGGTTACGTGGACGTAATCAAAATCTGGCAAGAATGTGAAACAGTAAGTGCAACACAAGCTAATTGTCAGAGATGGACCGTAAAAAATGGAAAGGCGGTCCCGAAAAGCTCAGAGAAAGCAAAAAAGGGCTTTAGAACGCTGCTAAATGCATAAAATTAACTGAAATATTCTCGAAAGGTTTAAATTCGGCTGCTGCATCAGAGGACAGTAGCGCGTAGAGGAGGTAAGAAGAAACAGAAAATATACTTAAGTCATTATACTAAAATATACTAAGTAATTTTTACGCCATTCACGCTACTTCTGACAGTTTTTGACAGTAACCTACACTGTGTTTAACAGTTGTAAGCTTA
>JAZGTJ010002639.1:0-22565 GCA_036877575.1 Botia almorhae
TGAGGGGAGAGCTATTGAGAACCATTACAAACTTGATCATCATAAAATCTAATTTACGTGTGGAGGGGAATCTCATTTGCATCCAGATGGTAATTAATTTATACAGAATGAAACCCAAACCCCGAAGTGTAGACTATAAACTGCTTAAATCTTCTGGATTCAGTCAGATTTACTGAGTACCGTGTGCTGTTTGTGTATCTGTCACCGCGCACGGAACTTGCGTCAAGCCCGACAAACATATTTTTGGGGGTGAGTAGTTCATTCCATTACGCTTCATGAAAGCTCATACTTTAAAAGGTAATGTCAATAAATAAGCACATATTTCATTTTTAACATATTCACTGCTGAGATAAAAAAACAGGTTCAACAACAAAACTTTACTTGCAGTTTGAATGCAGAAACCTGTTAAAATGGAAATTAACAAACCAAATGTTCCCCTCATATTTTATAGGGACATCTTGATAGAGATATAGCAGAGTAGTTTGAGTTAAGATTTAATCGTACACTAAATCCAGGTTTTAAAGGCGCGTCTAGGAGGCGAGTGTATCGACGGTATTTACTGATGTATTTAGCTGTCTTTCTGCTGCAGTGTTCATTCAGCTTTAAGAGGAAATGCATCCGCATGATGTACAACCTGCCACTGGAAAACACATCCCTGCCAATTTATCTTTAACCAAACACCTCGCCTGACGTCAAGAGTTTGACACCGCTAGCAGCTCTATTGACCACGGATCGTGTCGACTGAAAAAAGGGAAAATGAAAACAAGATTGATGTTCCAAATGGCTTTTTGAAGCGACTGGTGACAATTGCATGTTTTCCTTTTGTTCTGCTATTGCTGTCTGCTTCAAACGTAGTAAACATCTTCGGCGCTGCCCCAGACCGAATAAGGGGAAAGAGCTATTGAATAAAAGAGAGCAGTGGGCTGTTTTAAGGAGATGGGGAATGATCTAGCTTAGTCTCCATTAGAGGACTGTCATCAGAGTAAGAAAGAGGGTGAAACAAAACAGCAGAAGAGAGTAAAAGTGGTCATTACATCGAGTCTATTAGGGAGGTAATAATAACTTCACTCAGTACGGCTGTTTCTCTGTACACGCTTTGGAACTGATGATGTTCACTTGCTAGGTGGAGTGATAAGCACAATGCTTTAGACCTTTCTGACTTCCTTAAAATCTGTCAGTGGTATGATGAATTCAGTCCAATATGGGTTATGGTGCAAACTGTTTTTATTTGGTTTGACAGCACGAAATCTTTAAAGCAGGTTTATTTTGATAGGCATGCTAGTGCTTGGTTGCCTGTTGACCTTGTATATGGGATGGTTTAATTGCATAAGCTATGGTTTCCTTGCTGGAAAATCTAGTTTAAGATGACAGATGTGATGGTAGCTCTTATTCTAGCTGGTCTAAGCAGGGAAAAACTTGTACCAGGGACCAACTTGTACCATGAACAAACCAACTTAGACCAACTAGAAACCAGCTATCTGGTTTCAAAATACAGCTACCACCTTAAGCTTGATCTAACAGGACTGGAATCACTGTGGCTCGGTTGAACTGGTCAGACATATTTCATCCCTCCTCCATTGTAATTTTCAGTCATAATTTTAGCCAATCCATGAATGCTTAGACCTGGTTGTTTTGGTGTCCATTATTACATCATTTAAATGGAGGCAGTGCTGAGTCACAATGAAGGTCAGCTGACACCACATTCCTACAATGCCGCCTGTGGGAGATGTTCTGTTCTCTCTACACACCTTGACAGCAACATGGGAAATGAAACAAGACCCTAATTCCACCCTGTTGCAACCCAAGATCAAAGTCGCCTGAGGCAGCGGAGACAGAATGTGCATTCTGTGGCGCATATCCAACGCATGCCTGTACATACCCTCTTCGCAGATGCAATAAAACAAGTTCCGGGCTTCTAATGTAGGTTAATTCATAAATATTACGATGGAGAAGGGAATTCTTAATTAACAATGCACGGCCCTAATCAAAGTCTTCTAACTGGGCAGCAGACTCTGCTGCCCAGAGTATTTCTCCATTCATTTTCTCCATGGGCATTAAACAAACAAAAATGAAGAATTCTAAGGCTTCGACAGAAACAAACAGCTTCAAGATGGATCACACCATTACAGCATTTGCACCAAAAAAGTATTTCACCATCAATTCTCTAGGGAGGAAATGAATGGGATGTTTACTTCCCAAATCCTAATGTTAAGCAGCTCTCAGTGAGGCTTTCATTGGAACAAATGTGAATATCTTTGCAGCTCCAAGACCTTTAACTCTACATTAGGTAGGTCACTGCAGCTGAATCTACTATGTATATTAGAAAACAGTCTTCTTGTTGTCTTCTAGTTATTGTGCATATGCATTTACACGTGCGGCCACCCTTGCATGTACATGTGGCACAGATTTATTGATAAAACATGGCTCAACCAATAGCATGAGTTTGGGGCAGATGTAAGAAGTGTTTGTTTAAAAACAATCATAACTGTCATCACAAGCATAATTCTATTCACTAGTGGCACAGAAATTTCACAGTTCACCTTTAATGTTAATGGCATCTTAAATGTTAATGATTTTTCTGCTTCAGATATTATTTGTTGCACTTATCACATAGGGTAACTGTGTAGCTGGCTGTAAGCCTGACATGATTTGTGTGTCAGTCTGTAGGGAGGTAAAGTCATTAGTGCGGTCGGTTGTAGTTTACGCTCTCAATATGTGTTCTGTTGTGAGGCTTTTCTTTAAGTCTCGGTACATTATAGCTGCAAAGCTTTGGGTTATGGGTCTCCAATGAGAACTGCTCTTTCAGAATCCATTTCCAATGAACTTTGTGTGGGTATGTGTGTGTGTTTATGTATTGCAGACATATATTATCAGAGTTAGATCACTTACAGGCATTATAAAACATGACTGCCATGTTTTGGCACCCATCTAAAATGCATCTAAAATGTCAAGCTACACCTATGATTCAAAAAACTGCACAGGTATTTGTCTGAACTGTTAGTTTGTGACCATAGGTTTGGTTTTGTTATTGATTATTGTTTGTTATTGTTATTATACAGATGCACTATGCCTACAATACACTAAAGATAATTATACTATAAAAGGCAGTTTTTGTTTCACTGCTGTTTCTTTTTGCTTCAGCTGATATTATTTTCACATTGCTGCGCATTGTTTCGGAAAATGGTGCAACGGAAAATGCGTCATTCCCACCAGAATGAACGTGTCGAAAATAATCAGGGCTTGACCATCACACAGTCATGTGCATTCCTGAACTGTTCATTTAATTTTTAAAGAGAAATAAAACATAAGAATAAAAACAGACAAAACATAGAATACTTATGTAACATTCAATACAACTGTGACCTTGTTAGGTTTCAAAGGTTATGCAAATCTCTTCCATGATTTGTATATTGTAAAACCCCTATTTTCTAATGCTTTCAGGTTAGTTCAAAAGCTTTGAAACTTAATCCAAATTATACTCTATGCAGATCATCTGCAACATCTGAGAATCATATAAAAAGGCATTTTATTTATATTTGATGAACATGTGAGTCCTTATTACTCAAAGATGATTGAAAACATCTAACGAGGATTAAATTAAGTAATCGCAATTCAACAATTCAACATGCCACCTTGAATAACAGTTAGCGTAACAAATGAGCATGAAATAGGCAATTCATTGGGATGGGACTGCGCTCCTCAAGCATTCTGTATACCTTGATCTATTAATTAATTAAAATCATATCCATCTTCTTGGAAGAGGGTTTAAAATTAAGATTTAGGGGGACATTAGATTAATTGTAGAGAGCAGGTGGGAAAGCAGCACCCTGGGAGAGAAACTGTGGGTGAGAAGGAGAGATGAGAAAAAAATGAGAGAGTAAGACAGCCAGATAGAGATGGGGTGATATTTGTCAGCTCTTAAATCAAAATGAGGGAGGTTTCAGGCTGGCGGATGGCTGAAGATCCTCAGCCCTTCTGCGAGCCACTCCCTCAAGAACAGTAGCTGGGACATGATCCAGTGCTGGCCATCTGCTCTCTCTGTGGTGTGCCAAAGAGCCAACACAATCTTTTTCCCATGTTTCTGGATGGGAACTCTATAGGCGTGTAGTGTTGAGTGTATTTGTGTAGCTGCTTCTATATTTGCTTCCATGTGTGCATATTATGTAAGAAAACATGCTTGTCTTAATGACTGCTGCTGCTATTCTATTGCCGCGTTTTTGTGAATAAATATGTGCTTTTGCCTGCGTGTGTACATGCGTCGGGGTGCGAGGGCAAGGAGTGGATGTCTCTTAACCAGAACAGTCTGGCTGTGGAGATACCTTCTGCTGTCTTTCCATGTCGCCAGGCACATCAAAAACAACAACAACACCAACAGCAAATAAACAGCAAATAGGGGGAGAGAGAGGTTTGAAATGGGAGAATGAAAAGAGGAAAGGAAACATGATTGTAACAGATAAGACAGCACAGGAGATGAAAAGGGAAGTAATGTAATGGAATGGAATGGGAAGGATAGGATAGGAAAAGAAGTTTAAAAGCAAAACACATCATGAGGTGAACAGAGGACAGTAGGATAAGTTGCATATATAGAAGGGCCACTAACTATGAAATGAGAAGTGAACAGAGTGTAATAAAGATGGATGAAAAGCCCAGACAAATGAACACACACAAAAAACAGAGAATAAAAGACAGGAATGAATAAGTGGCCAGTGTGCTGTGAGAACAAAGGGAGAGATCAGAGGAAGAAGCGGAGCGTGGAGAAAGAATGATGGAGGGAAAAGCAATCATGCTCTCTCGGAGCGAGAGGGACCGTGATTCAGCACATCTGCAGATGGTAGCTCCTGACAGCGAGAAGTCCTCCATGCATATCTCTCTCAATCTCAGATTGATTTTTAACTCTTTGATGCTCCCAGGCCCGTGCCCCAGTCAGTTCCTAATTAAGATTTACCAGCAGGGAACAGGAGAGATGGGGAATGCAAAATACGCATAGGTGGAGAAAAAAGCTGCTGTGGGGCGTAATTACAGCAAAATGCAGGTAAAAAAACGGGCAAACAGGAAGCAAATGCAGATGGTGTTGCTTTTGACCTGGATATTATTGTCGGTTTGGGAAAATCACCTGTCATTTCTGATAGAGTACAGCAATTTCCAGTGGCACATCTAGAGGGAAGTGGCACGCAGATTTCTCTTTAAGGCATCAGACACAGATGAAAGTCTGAGAGACAGAACCGAGTCGGAGTGAGACAAGCAGGGGAGCAAGGGGAGATGAAACGTGGCATGAAAATCACTCCTGTAATTTGGCCAGCCAGAAAGGAAACGATAAACAGAAGGGCGCACGTTCTCGCACGACCTCTCTCTCGCTCGCTGGCAGGTGGATATATTTATTCTGCTTTAACAGGATTGACGCGTTCTAGAAAAGGCGTTGTATGTGTTAAAAAAATAAAAGCTCTGGGTAAATGTTTGTAAATCTACACATGCACACACACACACACACACACACTTTAGCAAAGCTCTTTTCTCTTAGGCTATGAAGGTTTATCATCTGCGTGTCACATGCTTTTAGAGAGATTCCCAGAACAGCTAAGCGCTAATATAATTATTAGCATCACGTAAATTCGGTTGAACTATGAATCACGAGCAGAATGCAGAAGCAACGTCTGTGCATGAACTACTTTAAAAAGTAGCTTGTCAAGCTACAAGTGCCTCATAATATAAAGTAGCTTAGAACACTCAAGCTGGCCTTTTAAGAAGTAGCTACAATGCTGAAAAGATCAGCTTACACCAGAACCATTTTTCCTGTAGGTTTGTTTATGCAGGTTAGTGCTGTTTTGGTGGACCATCATAGCCGCATTGTAAGCTGGTAAATCAGCAATTTAAATCGGGCCCACCAACATGATCATGCAATGCAAAAACAATCAGGATATGAATTAAACTGTAACATTAAAACAAATTAAATTAAAAACATTAAGCTACCTACTATTTAACTAACTACTATATATTTGATCAAATATTTAGGTCAGCATGGAACATAAGGCGAAAAATGCTTTGAGACCTGAGAACTGAGTGCTTTTTCAATTGAATCTGTAAATTGAATTTGTACATCTGTGAGATCTCCCAATGTGAGAGAAACATTATACAGGGTTTGATTATTACCTCAGCTTGCTAGGTTTCAAGGTCCTTTTCACAATATTACGCAACATAAAAACAGCAATGCAACATTTTGTCATGCTGCACAGCTCCATATTAAAAATAGTCGCAAATTACTGGAGTAACTGCTATATAAAATCATCTGAGCTACTGTCACTGGACAGAAAACTTTAGCGAAGCTGTAAAGCATGTCGGCTTTTACTCTCACCAATAAGACTATTTCTATCTCTTCAGGTGGGTGCATAAATTAAATAAATCCCGAACTATTTTTGAGTCAGTCCTGCAGTAAATAATAAATACAAAGATAAAAAATTTATGTATTCAATATGGACAAGGTACGTTTTACAAACTAATGAGCAGCAAATGATAGCAGCAGCACGTTGTTATGTTGGTTGGGGGGGTTCGTGGGGTGCCATTGCACTTCACTGATTTCAGACTGCCTGGGGAAAGCTCATCATCACCATCCCTACAGGACACATACACACATTAATTATTATGTGAATCAACCCACCTAGTATACGTGCACACACACAGGCGTTTGTTCGTATGTGTTCCACACACATCTGCTCCTAAAGGGAAAGTGTGCTATTTATTCCACTAGTGACACGAAACAAAATTGCAAAAAATGATGGAGTGGAATAATAACATGCTGTTTATTGAATACTGTGCAGTACTACATAGTGTAGTACAATGCATACTGATATAACTTACATTACATATAACTAATTCATTGTTACAATATGGAATTAATAGACAATGTTGATAGTGCCAAATAGCCACAGTGTTTACACTCGTTGTCAACCTGTGAATGGCTTAGTTAACTTATAGCTGTCTCTGTTAATTAAATTATAATATAAGAAAGTGTCTGTAACATAGAAAAAAGCTTTAGCATATTCATAATTCACACACAGTATTTCGAAAAACACAAATGTAGTCACACATGACCATATATAGATCTCTCTTTTACACACACACACACACACAGATCTATGACCTCCTCGTATTTATAGACATTTACATGAAGGGCTGCATTCATTTCACACTCCATTGGTAGAAATATGATCAGTAACCTGCGACTTATATATACACAGAGATCATTAGTAACAAATTGCTTTGTATTTACAGAATTCAATTAATTTGTCCTGCTGTGTTGCTCTGTCTACATACATTGCAATTTGGTGCGGAAAACTTGACACCTTGAGGATATTAAAGCCGGAGATTAATCTCTGGAAGTTTCAGCAGCCGTACAGAGGCCCTCATCTAACTCTCTAATGGCTAAAGTAGTTTGTGTATGTACACATGCATATATATTCCTGTGGACGAGTGTGTACATGAACTGTATATATGCTGTTGTGAGATTTAATTAGCTCTTGGTAATAATTCATTTCACAGGTTGAGCACGCAACTCCTCCCCACTGGAATATATTTCTCTTCCTCAGTGCCTCCCAAAGACACGGCCCGAATTTTAAACTCTTTCATCATTGTGTCAGCGAAGTCAACTCTCTGCTTCTAACGGATGAGATCCTGACACTCAAAAGCGTCTGCTCGAGGCATCTTTTCACTTCTGGAGCATGATGAGGCACAAAACAAATCAAGCTGTGTGGCAAATCAAATAGCAATCAGACGCAGTGTGACTTCCGTTGAGTTCCACAAAGTTCTGCCCATCGTAGAGGACACCCTACCAGCCTTAAACAAGTAACTATATGGTTCATAGTGATTGCATTATTTATTCATATATAATACATACATGTATATGTGTATACAGTAAATATATGCAGTGTACATACATACACACTGTAACACAGTGTCAGATGTCTGATATGTTTTATCCAACTCAATGTTTTAACACAAATGTGGAATATTCCTCGCATCTAATTTTCCTCCCTCCTTCATTCTATCAATCCACATATTTACTGTCATGTTAGGCACCCTGAAATCAAGCAGCTGGTAATGCTGTAAATCCAGTGCCTAGAAATATTCACTGCTGACAACACTGGCAGTGTAGAGGGAAGGAACATTCAAGCTGACCTTGAATGTTAGCTACAATGCTAAAAACATCAGCTTACGCTAGTACCATTTTTCCTGTAGGTTTGTTTTTTGCAAGTTAGTGTTTTGGTGGACCATCATAGCCATGTTTTTATCAGACAAACAGAGCTGGTGAGCATGGCCCAGCATGGTCTTCTGGTCTACGCTGGTCAAGGAATTATTGCTAGTTTATTTAGCCTGTAGTCTCATCTCTGCACATCTTGACAGCATTTTGTGGTGTGTAATACAATCTGTGAATACAATTATAATGCATAATTTGATGCCGTGGCTTTCCAGAGACTGCAGCAATATTACAGCAAACAACCTTCTAATTAGAGTAATATTAGATTGGAGATGTTTCAGGGTCCCAAACTATAAAGTGTTTACTAACTAGTCAAATATTATATCATATATGATGATATATAGGTGTTTTAGAGGTCATATTTAAAAAGCTCTTTCTTTTCCTGTATAACTTATATAAAAAGCCTAGCAATTACGTTTTTATGAAGCGTATCAATAATTTATTAATTTGAATGCATTCCAGGAAGCACATAACTCTATTATATGTTCCACCTGCTTGCATTCACCTCATTTACTGCTTTCCTCGCTATTATTTTGTTACACGTTTAATTTCTAGAGAAGAACAGCAGTTTAGCGGCATTATCAGGGCACGGCTCTCTGTATCTGCTGTTCCAGGCTGTCAGTACATCGTAACCTCCTCATGTATTATTTCAAACATTCAATTAAAGCCTCTCACAGATGATAAGGACACTCCCGCCCACCACAGATGAACAAGCACAGGAAAGAAATGGGCCGGTCACAATGGCGTAGAGTAATCGACCGTGAGCAAGAATGCCAATAACTCCCCTGCAAAGGGAAATTAGGCAAGTTTTCCACTTTTATTCAATAAATATTGAATCCAGGCAGAAACAAGGTGCTTGTGAAGTTGTCACAGACACAGGCTGAAACAAGCAAGGAATTATAGTGTTTGCCGATAGCAGGAAGGCACAAAGCAGCCCATACATTTCCTGTACAGTACTTACTGTGGAAGTGTATTGCAGTTTCCTTGATTATATTTTAGGGTAGCGGGAATCGTTTTAAGTAGGAGCCCTGGGAGCTATTTGACATGGCTTAAAAAACAACAATGTCCTCCAGCCATATCGATTCATTTCTTATCCACTTATATTCCCTTTATGAGAGTTTCATCCAGCTTCTTCTGGCTTTAATAAAAAATAAATGTCAATTACATGCAGGTTATGTCCCTGTCACACTGAGGCATGTTAAATTCAGGTACATCAGACGTGAGGCTTGACTCTAATATGATTAAGATTTTTGTCGTGATGTAGTTCGACTTGGTTAAAAATTAAAGTGTGTAATTGAAGTGTGAATTTTAAGCAGTCTATAATTGGCTCACTTACAGTAATCTCTACATTTTAAGAGAAAATACTTTAACCCAGAAAAAATGATACACTGTACCTTTAAATACAAAATGATTATTGCAACAAAATCACAGTCTAGTCTAACCCATGCTCATGAACCTTACAATTACACAATAATGGCAGTGCCTATAAATACCTTTGCAAAAATTATAACCTCATAGAACAAAACAAAGTTGACTAAGGAGACGTTTAAGCCTGAGTCTGTAAAATGTGATTTCATTAACTTTAGATCTGCTTAAAGACATGTCTATTGTAAGCCACCTCTCTTTATAGATCCTCTAAAAATTAAGATTAATGATGCTTGGTAATTAATTTAAATAATGGGTGTACAGGAAAAACAATAAAAACCCGGGAACTATACTGAGGTGATATAATGACAAGACAAGAATTGCTTTTATCGTAAGTGTGAAAATCAGACTGGAGGTTTGTTAAGGTCTCATATTCTCTCCTGCTGTTTTGCAGCCTTTTCCTGTTTCTAATTTCCATTTTCAAAGGTGTTCATCATTCCCTTGTTTTCTCTTTTCCTTTATTGCACCCTTTTCTCTCTCTCTCTTTCTTTCTTTCTTCCTTGAATCCTCTTCATTGACTAGTGCTGTGTAACTTGGAAGCAGAGTAAGCATGCCAGACGGTCTGTATCGATTCTATTTAAGTGAGCATTGAAACATTATTGCCATTCTGTTATGCATATTCATCAGTTTAATGCAATTAATGTACACACAGAGGCTTATTTAAAAGTAACAAAACTTTTGAACAAGGTCCAGAAAATAAAAAGTCAATCTAAGATTGTGGAGCAAAAGCATTTTCAGAGGGCGGTTTCAAAGTGGATTTGGTTGCGAAAGGATTTTAAAAAGAGTTCTAAGACAAAAAACAAACATACTTATATTTGAAGAAAATAAGTTCTTGAAAACAGGAGAAAAAGACAAGATATTATTCCATATTGAACTGTTGAAAACTACTATTTCAAATTTACGCAAATAAAGAATTATTTTATGAATGTGGTAAGGTCACCACTAAGCCTTTTGTCCTGTTGTTGTTATGGTAACTAAAGCTTCTCTGATTGGTGGGTTCAAGGGAGTTTCAAGATTATGGGTAATGTAGTTCTTCCTGGCTAATTTAGCTATTAAACACTTTTGTTAAAGCTTAAATAATGTTTACTTGTGGCATGCGCAGAAGCATGTAACACCATTAAACAATCTCAGAGTGCAAGGTAGGTCTCTCTTTAAAGCTTTATAAAATATTAAGTTAAATGTCTGTACTTTTAAACCCTCCTGTTGTGCTCTACATAGAGCAGCTCTTTAATTATGTAGCAGTGAATGAGCTTGACAATCTACTAATTAAAACAGACTACAATCACGAAAGTAAAACTGTTATTTTGTTAGTGCACTTTTTCTATGGGCTGTAGTTTAAATAAATGTCCCATTTGTTAAGATATCAATATTCCATTCCGTTCCCTCTTATTTATGTTTATTAAAACAAACCAACCCCTCTGGTGAAAGAAAAGGGCCTGGGAGATGTAAATACTATGTTTGTGACAAGGGTTCATTTCTCAAAAGTAATAGCATCTTCCCTATGGAATAGCTTTCCGTCTACTTAGAGCTCATTCACTTCAACAATGATGCGTTCAGCTTTATTCTGGTGAATTGGGTTACGCCACGCTGTGACAGAAAATGTGCAACGAAATGAAGAGAATATTCTTCTGAGAGCAGACAATCACAGAAGTTAATCTCGCAATGAAATTAGAATTTGCACGGTTGCGCTCCTGTTTAACTGAACGGGGAGGGTGTTGCTATGTTATTGGAAAAGTTTGTAGTGAACTGTGTATTGTATCTTTCTGAGGTACTTAAATGAGTTACATTTGCCTGGAATCCACTGAAACCATGTTAATACAGAGGGCATAACCTCTTTATATAAAACCCTTCTGTGACGTCTGGTTAAAAAAACAAATCTGACAATAACACACTATATGTCCTCCTAGCGCAACAGGGCAACAACAAAACAACACATTGCTACCTGTGTGGTTAGTGTCACTGCTGACAACCTCCTGCTGTACAGCCAACCTACTTCTACGAGGTCAATATTCTCTGTCCCTGCTGTTTCCTTAACCAAATGCAATATGGTCCCTACTTCTCAAAGGTGTGATCTATTAAAACACTCTGCTGTGGAAACTACCCCCAAGGCTGTACATCCCGCTGGTGGAAGTCTGAGATGGTGGGTTAGATAGCTGATTGGCTGTCTACAGGTATTTTGTTCTAAAGCAAAGAAAAGCACCTGATGTAACAGCTTGTGCAGTTCAAATCATTAGGGCTCTTGTTGTGACCATACATTTGTTTGTCATATATTGTTGACATACAATCTTTGACCTAATCTTTGAGCCATAAAATGTGTCCTTTATGATCTGATATAAACAAACAATTTTTGACTCACAAAATTCAGGTAAAAAGACAATTACTTTTTCTAATCTTAGGAAAATTGATAATGAGCAAAAACATTATTATCACTATAAACGTCCTTCCTTAAAAAATAATATTTTTCTTATGACAAATTTGGTCAAAGGGGTAAGACTTCAATTATGCCTGCCTAAATTTTGATTAGGTCTGAGAAAAATAATATGAATTTATAAAAATACAAAACATCAATTTCTTAAATGACTAGTATTGTTGTCACACACACACTAAACAGTTTAGCCACAAAGTGAAAATGTTTTTATCCTTTCACACTTAATTAATTCTCTTATGCTAACTAGCATATTCAGTATATACAATCAGAGTTTTAATTCGGTCAATATCTGTGTTCAAGAAAGTCAATTTAGCATTAAGTCACATTCCAATATCTGCACCATTCAGTAAAATGCATAAACATGAGTATATCTAGTCATATCTAGTTTAAGGTTATAAGGTTTTATTGGATTTGTACTTGCACTGGTACAATGTATTTGTTTACTTAAGCCAATTTGTTGCTTCAACTGCACAGTCTGTAAAATAAGTAGAATAAACAGGATTACATTATTCATTCGCTGATATAACTAAAAATGAATGAGTATGACAAAAGGGAGTCGGAGAAACACAGATCTCCTTGACCTGTTGTTGGGTGGCGTGTCTTCTGTAGGGCGAGTGATTTATCGTTGTCTGTGTATCTCTGTATCTCGATCGCACATCCCAGCATGAGGTATGTGTGTAACAGCTACTCAGTTAACATGTGCGGTATATTATTACTGCCAGGCTATTCTCAGCCATATGATTAGCAAGTCAAATAGTCTGAAGTGCATGTTATAACACCACAGCATGCGTTTCATCCAGCGGTGACAGAGGATTCATACAGCTCAGGAGAATTCATTTATTATGCTTAATATTTTGAGTATGTATATTAGTTCAGAGATATTTATGAGCATGTTCCGATTTGCCGTTAAAGGTAAAGTAACCTAGATAATGTGCTTTATGTCAACATATAAACCAACATATAAATGCATTAAGATATTGGGTAATCCTGTATTAAGTTTGTTAATATGGACTCTTTTTTGTGTATTAGTACATTTCCCATGAAATTAGTACAATTTGTCTAAATCAGCATGTGGTTGTTTATTATCTTAGTGTAACAGATTATAATGGCTATTTTTTTAGCCATTGGTCCTTTAATAGCCATTTTCTAGCACAAAGAATTATAAAACATTTTCCTTAATAAACATCATGCAAAAAACGAAGTCGCTTGTGATATCACTTATAAAGAAGTGAAGGAGGAATTGTAAGTGTTTCCCTAGAGACAGGAACAGTAGCAAGAGCAATCAGTGAGTATTGTACAGTATGTTGCTCTGTCTATGCCAGAGAGTTTCTCTGCATGCAGGCGGTTCCGGCCTGTTCTCAAACACAATACGTGGGATTTCACAAGCTTAACCACCTGAGGTTCTTATATCTACTCCAAGGGCTCTCTGTCTGGTTTTTCAAGTGTGTGTGTGTGTGTGCGTGTGGGTGAGTGTCTAAGGTGAGGGAGCGTGTCTTTGAGACTAGGTGAACATGTAGGTGGATGGTATGTTTTGTTGTGAACGTGTGGGTTGAAGTAATGCACTTTTAGAGTCGTCAAAGACTGAATGCGTGTGTATTTGTGTGCATGCTGACTCAACGCTGTTAACCTGTCATTCGACACAATGGCATTGTTGTTCAAGAAAACCATTGACTACTTCAGTAGTCAATATTTTTTAATCTTTCATTAGCATTTCCATTCTACTTATTATCTCAGTGATGTGATGAAACCAGCTCTGTTCTCTTTCATATAAACATTTTAGTCACTAATAATTATTTTTTTTTTCTAAGTCTTGCCACAACAGATACCAAACATTATCTCTAGAAACTCTAGCCTACGTGCCATGGGAAAGGAAGAGAGAGTGAAGAAAACAAGAAAAGGAAAGTGTTTCTTTGATGTGTGCCAAGAAAAGAAGAGCCAACGTCCAACATGGCCGCTAACATGCTTCCGTCTGTGAATGCTGAAATAACCAGAGGCTAACTTTAGCTGATCATTAGAATTCTAGTCCACACTGAGCTGGCTTGAGCAGCCAAAGGAGCGAATAGATACTTGTTTTCTCTCATTTTTTTCTCTCGCTCTCTCTATCCAAGAACGGCAAGCATCCGTGCTAGTTAGCACTTCTGAAATGTAATAACAAAGGCCTCCTGAGTGACGCTAATTTAATATGAAACACTCTCTCTTCCTCTGCTGCACAATTTCTTTTCCTTCAAACAGATTGGGCCTTTGGCTGATCTGGCCCTCAGAAAGTGGGGAAAGAACACTCATACAGCCAAGCTAAACAGGCTATTCACACGCAAGGCCAGGTTGAGGCGTTACGCACAATAGCATTTATTTTCTCACTGTGATAGCAGATATACAAGGGTGTGTGTGGGTACATGAAGTTAACTTGAATAAACTGTTTAAGAGCATGGATGCAGAGTTTTAAGGCACCTAGCCAAGTCTGTTTGACAATAGAATTTGATTTTGACAAACAGAATTTGGCACATAAGTGCTATTATGTGCATTAAAACTTTTGATGGTAAATCCAAAAGATGAAATACTTAAATAAGTATTAAGTTTGTGAAAGTTATGCTTTTTCATTGCAATCATAAACATTTATAAACATACATTGTCCAATACGTAAAGGAGTCCAATAAGTCCAGTTGTGACTTCAGAAATCCAATTTTCTGTGTTTCCATTTGGTTTCAGCTGAAACAGTTTCCTCCACACCCTTCAATCATACCCACTTCCCTCAAACCCCACGTCAGAGCTCTCACTAGCATGTAGCTGCTTCTAGTCTCACACTCTATATCACCTTTTTCCAAGCACATGTACTTGAAATTGGTATAAAAAACACCAATCAAAATAAATGTTTACTGGTTTAATCAACTTTTTGTGAGGACTAAAAGTTTGACTGAGGTGAATATTTTGGTCTGGAGGCAAAACTGTTCCATTTTCTTGCTTGTTTAATGTGAGACATGAGAGTGTCTCTAACCGTTGTGCGCTTTACGCCTTGATGATTTGTGCTGTGCCCTTCTTGCCTTTTCCCTCCAGCAAA
Organism: Botia almorhae; assembly: GCA_036877575.1. Lineage (NCBI taxonomy): Eukaryota > Metazoa > Chordata > Actinopteri > Cypriniformes > Botiidae > Botia > Botia almorhae. The sequence goes on from JAZGTJ010002639.1 coordinate 15,157, forward strand.
AGAGCACACAACCTACAGAGTGGTCCAACACCTTGGGCGAGTCACAGAAATAACAACAGCATTGAGGTAGAAAATCACAAGCATGTCGCTCCTCCAATCCTCTTACTGCCTGTTATCATTTAGCTGTTGTAGCAGTGTTGACTCTGTGTTTTTGGTAGTGCACAGAACATTATAATTAAAAACATGTAATACAATACAAATTGAGTGGACAGTTTATTGTACTTAGAATATATATCAAATTTGTATAGCCAAGTTGGGCCCTCTTGATTTGAAACCATCTACAAACCACCCAGGGCACCCTGGCAACCACAAAGCGATGTGCTAAAAATACTCTAAACACCTTAGTGACCACATAGAAATGCCCTGGCAACCACTCACAACACGCTGGTATCCTGGCAGCAAGTTTTACATGGGTAATCCACCTCTAACATTATCAGCAGTACAGTTGATGTACAGCAGTACAGTTACATGTACAGTTCAGTTCTGTTGTATGATATTCCAATATGATATTTATGAAGAAACTTTCAAAAAGTCGCATCTGTCTCTGTGCTATTAACAGACATTTCCAATAATAAATATTGTGTGTGTGTGTGTCTGTGTGTGTGATAGCAATGAAAGGAGAGATATAGGGACAGAGGGTGTGCTTGGGGGGGAGCAATGATGATGAAGTAATTACTAGCGCTAATACCATTTAACATTTTGGCAGTCTGAGCGGATTACCGTGACTTTAGCGCCTCATGTCGTTGCCTCAGTCCCATTACTGTCACATCTCTGGTGTTTGACAGTCTCACTCTTGTGTCGGTGAAGGCCACAGGGCCCGAGTGCATGCAAGGTGCAGGCTGACTGAAGGCAGACGGCAGCCTGGAGACAGCCAAGGACGGAGAGAGGATGTTTGCCTGTTTGTGTAATCGGGGTGACACGTGGGCCCGGCAGCCATGGTAGCGTTGACTGCAAGGGAACGCCGGTCTGATGGATCTGTCAAGTGTGTGCGTGTCACAGCACGCGTGTGTCAATGCACCTTCCCTGTCCGTCTTGTTGCCTGTTTGTTTTGGCGTAGAAACAGAGTAAAAGGAGGTTATTGTGGGTTTTGTGATGGCATACACTGGCAGTTTGGGCTATACTTCATTTAAAATTGCAGATGCGGTTTTGTTATTTTAAATAGTCTATTTCCTGATGTGTAGAGGACATTTTTGTCATCTGTTTTTTTTAACATTGTCATATTAATAAAGTACCAGATACATAAAGTAACAGATTGTAGCTCTTCCAACATGATACATAACTTCTGATGGTACATATTATATAAATATATATAGAAAGAGATAGAGAAATTAAATATATTTTCTACAGATAACTTTTTAAAAATGTATTCACAATACTATTTAATGTTGCAGAAAAATGTCTAATTTAAACTCAAGTTACAAGGTATAGTCTGTCCTCAATTCAAGGTAAAATGTATACAAATTCTGAATGGTGTACAAGCTGCTATATAAAGGGATATCTGTATTATTAAGGTGTAATGGTAATGTGTTTGTTTGTTTGTGTGTGTTGTTGCAGGGACAGGGTGACTTTATAGGCTATTATATATATCATAAACATTATGGATTTTCATTGCAAGAAAATATTCAGCAAAGTCATAAACTCCTTGTAAAATGTGAAATCTGTCATGTAAATTCACCTAAAGAAGCCATAAATCAATGTGTATTTTATGGCTTAGCCTATTCTCAAGCAATTCAGCAGTAACCAAAAAAAGCCACGCTACTATAAACCAGGCCTAATATGTAAATGACAAAAAAATGTAATATTTATAGATACTATACTGTAGGAATCACCACAGTATAATAGTGACAACACAGCCAGGCTACATTTTACCACACCAATATGTATTTCGCTCAGTACACTGAAGTTTATGAATGTTTGCAAACCATAGGAGGAATTAACTCTCCATTAACAGTTTGTCAGTGAAATGGCTGTCAAAATACTCAAGCAGACATGACACAAACATGTGAGCAATGTGAGGGTGATGCATGCAGGTGTTGGTGTGCTACGGTTAATGCACACCAAAGGCTAATTGCTTGGTGAGCGTTTACTTGACCCGTTCTCTTTTAAACCCCACCAGCCTGCAATTATTCAACACTCAGATGATCAAAGTATGCCACGATTCCACTGTATCCAAACCTCCCACTTGTGTATGTTAAAATCACGGATGGTTAGCCATTATGGGTTACTTGTGCGCAAAGCTTTATTAGCCATAAGTCAATTTGAGAGATTGGGAGGGAATAGTCGGTTGCATTGGGTAATCACTTTTAGCTGAGTCATTATGCACGAGGCAAGCGTGTCATTTCCAGCTCTTTTCTGTGGGCAATGATGGGTTGGAATGGAGATGATTAATGTATAGGGGTATCAGAAGTATTATGCTGTAAAACATTATTTTCGTAATCACTAGTTTTGTCCCATCCTCCAGTACAAACAATAAAACAAAAAACTTATTTAAAGCAAGACAATTTTTTGGAAAACGGACTCAGCAATCCTAACATAGGTAGCATAGGGAAAAAATCATTACACCAACACCAGCCATGAGGGAAGCAGGTGCGGAAAATGCCCACCCCAAAGTGTTTTTTTGGAAAGAAGACATAAATACTGTTTAGGAAAATTGTTTTGCAATGTAATAATGCGACTGGATGGGCTGACAAGTGATCTTTGGTATGGCAGCAAAATAAAGCCTTTCCTTGGGTAGCTCAGTGAGCTGTGTGAAAACAGCCAGGCTCCTTTTAGGGGATGCAGTGTAAGCCAGGGTGAAGGCAGTGAAGAGGTCTTCCTTTGTTTAAACACCACAGCGTACTTCTGCTGTTTAGCCTGCTGTAAAATGAAAGCAAGAGGGAGAAATTGATGTAGGGAGAGAGAGAGAACACAGAACACAGCCACTGAAAATGGATGCAGTCTTGACATTTCTTGGCCGGATAAATAGTAATTCTGGATTTGTAGCTCTACATAATATTAAAGAATATCTTCCACAGTTTAACCAATAGAATTCCAGTTACCTATTTAAGTTCATGTGGAGAGGATCTGATCATTTGGTCTTGAAGAACTAGTTCGTATGAGTTCATAATGCATTTGTGATTGCAAAGTTTTGATCGCAGACTTTTGTAACTTGGCCATTCTCAACACAGTGTGAGACATTGTTGCGATCTCCTTTCAAATTCTAGAGTAGAGTCGAGATTACTAGTGTCCAATTTCTGAGGAGAAAAATCTAAGAAACAGGAGAGTAAATCAACAGACTTCTTTGCTCTCTGTTTAATCTCATTTGCCGTCTTGGAGAAACAATATCCCAGCTAACAGGGAACATTCTTAGAATGCTAACATTCTCTAAACAAAAAAGTTGGCAGTAACAAAAGTAAAATGTTTGTCATGTTACATCATATTTTAAAGTGTTATTTTTAAGTTGTTAGTTTGAACAGTTTTCTCGTCTATAGGTTGATTCAATATCTGTGTGGTTCAAATGAGTGTTTAGGATACTTTCATAGCTAATTTGAATAATAGAGAACGCCTGTATCAACAACAAAATCCCTGTCTGCATTATTTTTCATTACATAACTTATTTCATCATGGTCCATCATGGGGTTAATTTTATACACTGTGTCAAATATCCACACAAAGTGAGTAAGAGAAATAGACTCCAGGGTAAAATGTTGACCATGTTGACATTTCGTTTATCACTAAATAAAAAATGTTTGAGGTATTTCTCCTGCCTTTTAAACACACGGTATCCTTGCTTTGTTTACATCGATATTCATTTGATTTTATAAATTCATTTATCCCATGTAAAATAAACCTATTGATCACACACATTCTTGAATTTCAGAATCTGTCATAATGACACAACACAGAAGAGTATCACATTGCAAGGCCGCTTCTTAATTTAAACCTTGGCATGGAGCCATGAAGATGGCCGCCTATACTGTCATCATTTTTGTTTTCCTGTAATCCTGCCCATGCTGTGTTTAAAGCACTGGTTCTGACTGGTCGGGAGGACAAGGAGACTTAGTTGTCCTAGTGCAATACTGGGAGACTATTGTGCCAGTAAATATAGCCTATATGTAAGATATGTAAGGCTTTACGTTTTATATCTGGGTGGGAAGTGCACAGGCGCTGTAAAGTGCTTTCGCGTATATCTGTCCCATCAGCCTCTAAAAAGCTGATGCTACGCTTTTAAAAGTGGAGTGAGAGATAGGCTTCCTGTTTGCTCTACCTTAGTGCTGTTCTTAGTTAGTTGTCTGGATAATGGCCCTCTCTTGAGAGTTTCCGTGACTGTTTTTTGTGTGTAATGGAGAGAGGGGGCTTAAGCTCGCCTGAACGCATCACACGCACCACCATCTCTCACTCAAGCACTACTCTGCTTCTAGGTGCTAATCTTGCCATTCGACCCACACTGAAGCTCAATGTTCCCCCCTACTGGCTGAGAGGAGAAAAATACTCCGGGAGATAGTTTTGCCAGGATCCCTCTGCAGATAAGGGCCTTTCATCTCCCCAGCCTCCCCTCTTAATATTCAACGTGGCGTTGCCAGCAGTGAAAATAATTACATTTATGTGCTTTTACATGGATATTATACAAAGGATATTATAACGGAACGGAACACACAACCAATAAACAGCCTCAAATCAGATATTAGCATAGAACAATAATTCATTTTTTGCCGTTTTTTTATCGCTTTGCGGTACCACATATGAATTTCTGGGGGACAGAGGCGGGTGTCAAATATCTTGACATTCGCACCATGGAGGGCTATTAAACCAGCAAGCTGTCAAAGGAAATGTCCTCCAGTTCTATCTTTCTCCTTCTTTCTCCTTCGTTTGTTTCAGAAACTATAGCTGCCACAACATCCCCCCCACCCCCCCATCCCCATCTCCTTCACTATCCTTCTCGATTCTCCATCTGAAGATTCTGCATATTCTTGGAAAAACAGCAACAACAGTTTTATATAACGTGAGAATAGATGCCCGCTTGAACACATCCAGACTGTGCGATAATATCTAGAAATCTTGGTGAGATTAAATAAGCAATTTCTAAGTCTCACAGCCACTTGTCCGCGAGGGTACGAGAAATGTCATCTTTCATTCCTAGTGCCGTGTTACTAAAGCATACTAAAGCTGAAATTATTTGTTTCCTGCGTGATATGCCTAATTGTAACCACAGATGTGGAAACTCCAGACATTCTGTTCCCATATAATGTTAATTTGCTAACTTGATTAAGGAAATTTTCATACAGGCAAATGTAAGTTTAATTTAGGCCATCTGCAAATGTTATAATATATGATAGCAGGCATCATACTGTATAACCTCACAACTGGCTGGAATGCCTCCTCAATTTTACCTTTCACTGATTTACACAAATGTGTGTCTTCTTAAATCTGACAACCTTTGCATGTTTAATAAAATTGTCCTCTTTACAGCGCCTGTGCACGTGAGAACATGATGCACTTTTAGCAGATCTTATTTGTTCTCGCTGTGTGTGTCTGTGTGTGTGAGAGAGAGCTTCAAACACAGACCGAAGACACTCAGCATGAGAGCTAAACCTTTTCCATTTCTGCTCTGTTTGTTGCAGGAGTGCACCCATGGAGAGGCTGTTTCTATGCCTGGCTTTGTTCTCATTGCCGTCCTATGCTATGCTTTGCCCCAAGCGCTGTACCTGCCAGAATCTGCTGCCCTCCTACACCGTGCTGTGTGCCAAAACCGGCCTGCTCTTCGTACCACCTAATATCGACCGCCAGACCGCTGAGCTGCGACTGATGGATAACTTCATCACCACCCTGCGCCACAGAGACTTTGCTAACATGAGCAGTCTCATACACCTCACGCTTTCCCGGAACACCATCAGCCAGATCAGACCATACGCCTTCGCCGATTTGCAGGAACTTCACGCTCTGCATCTAGATGCTAACCGCCTAACGGTTCTGGATGACACCCACCTGCAGGGGCTGGTTAATCTTCGGCACCTCATACTCGCCAACAACCAGCTTCACAGCATCTCAGATGGAGCCTTCCAGGATTTCTTAGAGACTCTAGAAGATCTGGATCTGTCTTATAACAATCTGGTGGATTTACCATGGGACACTATAGCGATGCTAGCCAGCGTCAACACCCTGAGTCTGGACCACAATCTCATAGAGTTTGTACCTGAAGGAATATTTTCTAATCTCCATAAACTGGCCAGGCTGGATATGACATCCAACAAGCTAAAGAAGATCCCTCCAGACCCTCTCTTTCTACGCATCCCCGTTTACGCTAAAATGAAAGGCTCGCCATTGACAGCGCTAGTGCTTAGCTTCGGCGGGAACCCGCTGCACTGCAACTGTGAGCTGGTTTGGCTTCGACGACTCACTCGGGAGGATGATCTAGAGACTTGTGCATCCCCAAGGGAGCTTGCCGGGAAGTATTTCTGGACCATCCGTGAGGAGGAGTTTGTGTGCGAGCCCCCCATGATCACCCGCCACACCTCCAAGATGTTCGTAATGGAAGGCCAAGAGGTCAGTCTGCGGTGTCGGTCTGTCGGAGACCCCGAGCCGACCGTCCACTGGGTCAGTCCCGATGGGAAGCTGATTGGAAACACCTCACGCACTGTATGTTATGAAAACGGCTCTTTGGATATATTAACAGCCACGGTGAAAGATTCAGGCGTGTTCACCTGTATAGCCTCCAATGCGGCGGGCGAGGCCACCGCTCCGGTGGAATTGGTGGTGAACCCCTCACCGCATTATGATCCCAAATTGGATCCAGAACCGGGACCCTCAGACATGCCTACTTCCATAAAGTCCAACAGCAGTGGCAGTGGAGGGCAATCACGAGCTGATCAGCGGGTCAGCGTCTCAGAAATAACCTCAAACTCAGTAATGATCCGCTGGCCTGCACAAAGCCACATCCCAGGAGTGCGCATGTACCAGATCCAGTACAACAGTTCCACCGACGACATCCTCATATACAGGTGAGTCAATTACTAGTTTTCTGTCTGTCATGTCTGCAGCATGATAGTTATGATAGACATAATATCAGTGGGTTTTAATCCTCGTCCTGGGGACCCACAGCTCTGCACATTGTGTATGTCACTCCGTTTAACGCACAATTTCAGATGATTAGCTCATTAGAAGACAGCTTTATGAGCTGAAACCATGTCAGATAAGAGAGACATACATTGTCTGTAGTTTTAGTTATATAAATATATATATATATATATAGGCTATATATATTGTCTGTAGTTGCATACAGTGCAGGGTGCAGTTTTAAAGTTTTCATTTACACAAATTAGTTTGTACTAAATAAATATTTAACTTAAAGCCAAAGCTATAGTCTGTTTATAGACTATTTCTCTGATTCTGGTTTCATTATCATTTTAAAAAGATTATTACCCTGAACATAG